>CAJVQA010010400.1:0-11413 GCA_910591915.1 Cetraspora pellucida | reverse complement strand
GTATTACCCTTCCAATCAAATCTCTGCAAGTTGGATACAGAGATGTTGGTGCTGCCTCGTCTCGATAGGACTTACCCACGCAACACTTTTTAGTAGTAGAACCTTCTGTAATGCCGCTGTCACACGTAGTGCCTTCTCTCTGCAGAGTCGTATATTAAATTTAATAAAATAAAATTAGACTTAAACATTGCAATTTTTTAACACAAATGTCAAGATTTTCTTTCAAGTATTGTAAATTAAAATTAGCTTTGTTTTGCTAATAGTAACAAATAAAAAGCACTACAAGTTTCATTATTCGTGCAGAGCACTTAGTTGTGAAATTTAGACATTTACTAAGAACACTTTTTTAAGATAAATTAAAGTATTAATTTAAATTATTATTATCTTCATTTCTTTTTGTTTCAACATGATTTTAACTAAATTGGAATACCTCCAGTATAGCGATAGCACTGCCTATAGTACTCTAGTCTTATTCAAATTAGCTTAAATAATATCTGAAGATATTATATAAGAAGAAGATACTGTACAAGAAGAAAGTGCTATAGATTACAATATATTTAATAATATGACTAATAGAAATACTCCTTTAAAAATATTAATATTTAGCATTCTGGTACTGTATAAAATGTCCAGTTATTTCTAACATCTAAAATAGCATTAACAAAATTCAACTAGATTTGTTTTATTTTAATTTGATATATTTATAAGAAAAATTTTATTGAATCTAATTTGGTTGTTTTTATAATATTGCTAGTACTATTTTAGAAGCTAGAAATAGCTAAACACTCTGATACTGTACAAGAAAGATACTTTATTAAGAAGTACTATAGGCAGCACTATATGGTATACATGACTAAATAAGATATTTAAGAGATAAATCACAGTTAAAAATAGCAAATTTAATAGTAAAAATTGCTGTAAGTTAATAGTTTTTCTATAGGGTTGGAATGCAGCTAGCTTACAATAAAAAGTTTTTTTATATCAAGTAAACCTTTCTTGAGTTTCTAACAAAGATTATAGAGCAAGTTATTTTGGTTCTAATAGTAGTAAAAGTAATAGTAATTCTCTGCTAATTTTTACTATGAAATTTATATCTCTTAACTGTGATTTACTAAAAAAATTTAAAGATTGAAATTTTTTTAATTTTTAGTTTTTAAATAAATTCTAGACAAAATAATAAGATTTGCATGAAAGTTCAAAATCCTAAGTTATATATAATAATTTATTTTTGAATGCTTTTGCTATTATTTCTTTAGTACTGCTTAACTCTTCTTTCTGTCCAATCTAAAGAATCAGTAAGAAGTTCAGATAACTTTTTTTGGATTTTATTTTCAGATATATCACTATCTCCAACTTCAAAGAGTTGTGCAAAAATTATTTTTTCTATTTCTGTAATAGTGCAGCATGAATGTTTAAAAGGATTAGTTGCAGAAAATGATGATAATGATGTTTGTTACAATATTAATGTATTTTGTTGATTAACTGATTTCTAAATAGAATTGTTTATTTAATTGTTAATTTGATGATGTTTTTGTTTTTGTTTTTTTATATTATCAAGTTTTGCAAAAGTATAATAATTTATATTTCATACATGATATTTGGAAGTCTGGTGCTTAGTTTTGTACATATCCTTCTCAAGCACCTCTTGAAAGTGCAATTTTTCAGTCTTATAAAAAGAAAGTATATTTTCAATATCTTCTTTACTAAATTTTGATACATCTTTAAATAGATGATGTGCTGTAAGATTTGAATAATTAAAGACAAATAACAGATTTGCAACTAGAAACCAGAGTAAATCTTTACATGACTTGATTGCACAAGTATTTTGGCTTATCATGATGTTGTTGACATACTCTGCAAGAAGCATTAATAAATAATCTCTCTTATTTTGGACTGCTTCGATCTTTAACATCATAGTTTCTTGATTTGTAATATTACCAGTTATATTTTGTTTGACAAATTTTATGCTATATGTTTCAAGCACTTCATTAAAACTAAAATAATGACCTTCTCTTGTAACATTTACTGAATATGCAATTTGTAATAATTTTTGTAGCTGTAAGTTACTATGAACTTGAGCCAAAAAGTGTGCAACAGAACTTGTATATTTAAACTTTCCAGCTACAAGAAATAAAGATGCAAATGCAGCCAAATTTGCTATTTGCATTTGGTAATTTCCTTTTCTAATTCTGATTTTATTACCTATAAAATATTTTGTCTAGCAGAAGAAGAGATACCAAACCTTTATTAGATAATTATTACTATTTAAAATATCATTCATTGTTTTTCCTTTTTTTTAACATGCTGACACAACACAATTCCTACTGCTATTTAGATTAATTCTAAAATATGACAAATTGCTCAGTAATCTACTACATGCTTAAATTTTTTTAGATATTGTATTCTGAGGGTTGCCGCAAGGTTAAATATTCATTATCTGGAAAATATTGTAATTAAAATACAGCACATGTCTTTAGATATATGCTACTGTCCCAGAAAAAGTCAAACATCATTGTGAGTTTCTTTATAAGAAACCAATTTTCTAAAAATTGTCTAATTACATGCAATATATAGCTTTTCATCATAACTATAAGGTAAATCATCATGATACATTTCACATGCCTCATAAACATTATCATTATAATTAAGTAGATTACTAGGTTCAATATCACAATTTTTGATAATAGAATATTGCAACCTAGAGGTATTTGTTTACTGATTTCAGAGTGCACATCTTCTATTTCGAATTTATTTACATGATTTTTTAACATTTTGTTCAAAATATTTTTATATATTATCAATAGATCATCAGCAGTTAAGGATTCTCCAAACAGTAATTAGTTAGTAAATTCATAATTTTTAATTAGATAGTCAAGCAAGATAGAAAGAATGAACTAAAATACTATTCATAACATTGCATGTAAAGTTTGTCATGTGATGTCAAAAATATTTCTATATGAGAATATAAAAGCTTTAAAATCGATATTATCAATTACTACCTGATTTCAAACATTTGAACCTTCAATTAGATTGTTTCTGAGATTTATATGATGCATCTTTAAGTTTTCAAGACAACTTTCATGCTTTTTAGTATATGCAATAATGGATGCTAAATAAAGAATTTCTCATAGATGTGGCAATAATTTTGGATTTTGGCATATTGACAATATAATGTTTGTAAGCCAAATTTTTACTCTGGAAAAAGCAATAATAAGCAGCATTGAAGTAAGTAAAGTAGTAGTTTTTGTTATCTGACTAGTATTATATAATTTTAGAGAAAGTTATGCTGAAGCCTCTTACTATTGATAATTTTTAGTTAATGTTCTTGCAATACTGTAAGAAGGGCTTGAAAAAAGGTGCAAATAATATTAGGCAGTATGTTAAAGTAGTCTTTATATGAACTTGGGTTTTCTAACTGGCTTATATTTTCTTTAACTTCAGGACATAAATTTAAAATTGTTTTTTCTAAATTTTTTCCTAATGTCAAAGCTTTTTTCAGAGTTATGTGAAGTCTTTCTTGAATTAACATATTTATTTCAATTTTTTTCATTGCCATTGCTATTCTAACAATTAGCTTACTTGGAGATTTTGCTGTTTTTATTTCAGTTAAATTTTTGTCTATTATTTTATTATCAAAGTTAGTTAATATTAGGGATATCAGACATAAGAGTCTATCTTGCAGCTCATGATCATCTGAATCTGCTACTGATAATAACTATTTTCTAATAAGCTTTAGAGCATCACTAGCATCATCTTGGTGTTTTTCAAGTTTACATAATTGAAATTTTCTATTATAGGATTTTTCATAAAGATGTTTACTGTTTTGTTGAAAGCATTCTGAGCAAACATAATATGCATAATAGCCAGAAGATGATTTTTTAGTAATATATCTCTTAGAAAATGCAGAACAGTCATGAATGCCAATACAAGGTACTTGAATATTTCATTTATTAACTTTTTATTAATGTTGTATACAAAAGTTGTCACAACTATAAAAATATTTATTCTTATTACAGAAAAGACAAATATGAAAATAGACAATGCTTTTATCAATTGAACATGACTGTTTCAGGCCTGGTTCATGAAGTTGGTTCTAATCAAATATAAAATGAGTATAGCATACACCAAGTTAATCGAGTGCATTTGCTTCTTCTTCTCATATTTTTACTGTTTGTCACAATTATTGTAGGTTTGTTGTACTATTACCTTGAATATTTTTAACTGCACATGCATCTATTTTTTATATTTCTATCATTTTTACAATTTTCTTAGATTTGTAGTACTATTACAACACTTAATTTTATTTTCAATATAATCTATAATTACATATAATGTTAAATTCAGAATTTGTGCAGAAGTCTCTTCAATTTCTACATTCATTTCATTGCCTATTGTTGAAGAGAATTCTTTAAAGTGATTAGAATTTACAGATTCAATTTTATTCAAATTAATATATTCACTTTTATCATACAGTAAGGTTTGTGCATTTTTCAAAATCAATAGATGAATAGTAAAAGTTTTATCATAATTTTCTTCTAAAGCATCATATTCCTTCAAGTAAGTAAATTTAAAATCAGCTATTTTGTTTGATAAATATGTATATTATTTTATAAAAATTTAGAAATTAATAAATATAATTTATTTAGTAGAAATTATTCAAGATTTGTATGTTAACAAGAACTGATATCTGAAATAACAAGACTATTTATATTTTTTTTTTTTATTTTTTTTTACAATATTTAATATTATCTTATTTTTATATATTTATTTACTAATTGCATTTTCAATTTATACAATAAGCAAAAATGTAACATGATAGTAATCTAATCAGTCTTTGAGTTATCTTTTTAATTGCAAACTATTTTGCCAAAACAAAGATCATGCTAAGATAAAACAGTTATAAAATGTTGACAGAACAAAAGATGTTCATTTGAACAAACTTTTTTTAAAACATAATAATTATGCAACTATTTGTTTTATTAAATACAATACATTTTTACACAATACTTATATGCACATTATTTTGAGTATGTTGGATATGTGTATGTTATTTCAAATGTATACATGTGTTATTTTAGGACAAAGACCAATTTTCTAACATAGTATGATATTTATATAATTGACTAACTTATTAAAGAATTTACTACATTAAAGAGTTTAATAATTCAAAGAATTCAATATATATATAACCTTGTATAATCTTACAAGAGTGCATATTATTTCAAGATTTATGGAATTAGAAACTATTTATACTATTTTAAAGTTATAACTTTGTTAATAGTGCCAATGCTCATTATTTTGTTAAATAAAAAAATAAAATAAATTATTTGATATATTTAAGATTGATAATTTTATTAAGATGCATTTTTTCATTTTATAATTATATTATACCTTCTCTATCAGATATAATTACTGGCAGAATTAAAAACACAATTTGGATACTGTTCAATATGTCACCCAATTCTATCATATGATTTCATGAATATGAAGTTTGAAATTTTCAATTTTGTCAATAAAAATAAAATAAAATATAAACATTTAAAAAAAGCAAATAGGTAAAAAATATAAGTTTTACAATAAATATAAATGTCATAATGAAATATAAACCATACAATAAAATAAGCATAAAAAATTACAAACTACACATAATGAAATAGAACTATTTCTCTATTAAAAAGACAAAAAAAAACATACTATTACAAGTATTGTTCATTCAAATCATCATTTTTAGCAAATTTCAATTATTACTTAAATGCCTTTTGTCATTTTTGGCTATACCTGCACCATTTTCATGGCATATTTCAAGACTGTTTTGTGCACTCAAATCACCACCTTTAATAAATTTTAGATAATATTCAAACACCTTTCGTTCATTCTTGTCTGAACAAAAACTATAATCTGTATGTTTTATGTAGCAAGCAACAAATATTTAAATTAGTAAATTTATAAAATGAGTGCTAGCCAACCAAATATTCCTTAATGTTGATCTCTAGTAAAGAGACAAAAAAAAACATGCTATTACAAGAACTGTTTATTTAACTTATCACCTTTGGCAAATTTTAATTACTATTTAAATGTCTTTTTTTCATTTTTGGTTATTGCTTATACCAGTTTCATAACAGATAACATATTTCAAAACTGTTTTGTGCACTCAAATCATTACTTTTAGTAAATTTTAAATAACATTCAAATGCTTTTCATTTATTCTTATTTAAAAGAAAAGTGTGATCTGTATGTTTTATGTAGTAAGCAAAAAATGCTAAATTAGTAATTTATAAAATGAGAGCTAACCAACCAAATATTCTTCAGTGTTGATCTTTATTAAAAAAACAAAGAAAAACATGCTACAAGCATTGTTCATAAGCATTGTTCATTTAATTTATTACCTTTAGCAAATTTTAATTACTACTCAAATGCTTTTTTTTATTCTTGGTTGTGCTTATACCAGTTTCATAACATATTCAAAAACTGTTGTTTTGTACACTCAAATTACTACCTTCAGCAAATTTTAAATAATACTCAAATTTCTTGTCTAAACAGAAATTGTAACCTGTTTTATGTAGTAGGCAAAAAAAAAGCTAAATTAGTAAAATTATAAAATATGTGCTAACTAACTGAATATTTCTTAGCTATTAGTATTAATAAATAAGCTGTTAGCATGAAATAAATTGTTAAATTGTATTGTTAGAAAAATAAAAATAAATTAAACTTTTAAAAAGATAGTTGTAAAAGTAATCATATCTGTATATATAGATCTGTATACATTATAGGAGTTAATGTACTTTAAATTTAACTGAAGATTTTTTTCGAACTAAAAAGAGTTAAGAACTGAAATTTTGTAATTTAATAGAACTATTACTTATGCTATATTTTTGTTTAGAAAGCAATGTTTGAAAGATTTCATAAATTTGGTGCTGTCATAGGAAAAAACTTTTTAAAAAAGTAAAATTTCTATATAAAAGTGAAAATGAGCAACATAAAATTACATATGAACAACATTAGGAACCCCTATAAAAGAACATATCCTTTGACTAATAGTAGTTAAATGATATAACTTTGATTATAAGTGTTGGTTTTGTTATAGTAATATCTAGATTAGCTATAAAAATAAGTACAGAAGGCTTTAAAAATTTATCTTAAGAATAAAATAGTCTTAAGATTAAAACAATGATCTGAATATTTGAATATAACTTAGTAATGTTAATACAGGTTGCAGGTTTAAAGAGTTTAAAATAAAACATCTAAACAGGAATATTAGATACAGCAATTAGTAAGAAACCTCTAAGCAGACTTCTTAAATAGGTAATATAGAAAAGTTATATATATAGCCAATTGTATACTTTTCTGTAGTAGTTTATTGAATTATATTACCAAAAAAGTCTTTAATAAAAAAGTTAAAAGACCAAAAATGTCATATTAATATCAAAAAAAAAAAGTACTTAGAAGATTTGCAGATCTATATTTAAAAACAAAAGAGATATCATCAAAGTAAAAGATGATACAAGTTTATCAAATACTAAAATATGTAAAATAGAGATATAGTCTAAATAATATTTAACCAATAGCACTAATTAAAACATTTAAAAGATTGTTACAAAGGTAATAACAAAAAGGATTGTCAAAGTATTTATAAAAAAAATATATTTAAAAAACTGAACTATGTAGGTCTTTTAAGAAATTTAACAGAACAACTAATATATATTCTAAATATAATAATAAAAAAAACAAAAGAAAAATAAAGAAATATAAATATTTCTGCAAGATATAAAAAAAGGATTTAATTTAGTTTTATTTGAAAGTCTTAAACTAGCATTGCAAAGAAAAAACCAATTCTGTAACTCTCTTCATAGATCACTTGTACCAAAATTTTACTAAAAACATTTAATTATTTCTCAAAATCTTACTAAGAAACCTTACTTGCACTCTTAAGTAAAGTTGTTAAGCTCACTTTTTTTCTCCTAGGCAGCTAAGTTTTGGGTTCTAACAATACTTGGCTACTAAAAAAAGTACCAAAAACTAAAATTTTGATTTTTGCTTATTTATTATATATTTTACTAATATATTTTACTTCTTAGTAGAAAAATATCAAGCACTTTGTTCCAGTCATTTTAATATATATTTTATTATAAACAAACCAAAATTTACCAAGATACAAACAAAAAGGCAAAAACTAAAACCTGTTTTTACAGGTTTTTTTTATTAGCATTTTAAAAAAATCTGCTAGGTTGCTCCAGAATTTTCACTTTTCTGATACCTATTAAAATTTTTTAAATATCCAATTAGCTTTTACAAATACACTACATTTTACAAATTATTTCTAAATAGTCTAAAAGTCTAGATAATTAAATAATTTTTCTAAATAATAGCATTATATAAACAAATTGTACTAATTAAACTTTATAAATATTTTTCTAAAAGATAGTTATACAAAATGCTAAGCATTATCAATGTTGAACCTGACTCCTTTGATCTTGATAATTATCTTTCCAAATATAATAATAGGTTCAGTTCTGTTATTTATGATAACAATATTCAAACTTTTAAAGCTCTACTAATCAATTTCAACTTTACAACATGTAACTTACAAAATAGCTTTCATTTTTTTGCAAGATCTACTGAACCTACTATTACTATTTGCCTTTGTAAAAAATACCATACCTATTTCACCTTACAACATATTACTATTCCATTATCTTCTTAATCTATTTTAAAAAACATTTTAGATTCATCTAACTTTATAGAAATTAATTTCAATATTAAACTATTTAAATCTCTTAAAAGTTTTTTAAGATTCAAATTTCAATCTAAACATAAGATAACTTACCTATTTCCTACTTTCTGTAGTAATATTAGAAAAACCTCAACTGAACCTATTTCTTTTAAACCATTTTTACATTATGCACATATTTGCATTATATGCAAAACTAAGAATATATCCTGTATTATTCTTAAAGACAATAAACACTTTTTAGACTCTAAAGCTTTAATCTTTACAAATAGTAAAGAAAGCTTTTCTGCTTATACACACTGTATTTATATCTTCAAACTCAAATATTCAACTTCTTCAAAACCTATGAACTGAGAACAGCACAATCTCTATTGTAAAATCAAATGTTAGCAACTATCTGCAAAAGAAAAACACATATTTTTCAAGAAATTTATTGCAAAATTGCCTAAAAAATCTAAAACAAATAATGAATCCAAAGATAATAATCAAATTACCAATAACAAAATACAGAAAAATCATAACAATGACAATTCAAAACTGAAAGACCAAACAAAAGAAAAAAAAAAAGAAACTCTACAAAAACATAATATAACAAATAACTATAACTAGTTTTAAACTTTTCTATTACTTCTGAAATGCAAAAACATAGTAAATTAAGCATACTATTAGCACCACAAGTCTTCTTTCTTCTAAAATCACATCTTATAAACTTCAATCTTTGACAAGAAATCTCTACTAAACCAATAAATACAAAACTTACTAACAGATCTTTAGCAAAATACTCAATTAATTATATATTTAACAAAATGGCTAATATTAAACCAAAATTCTTAACTGACTTTATTATTGAAGCTAATTCAGAATTTGATCAATCAAATTCTATTTCTTTTAAAGTTTTAGTTAAAACTTTCAAAGACTTACTTGCTAAATTTACAACAGTACTATTTACTTAACTAGACTATTTATATATCTTTTGCTTATACTATTATATTCTATCATACTTAACAAACAACAGAAAAAAAGTCACCATTAATATGGCATGTCTACACTTATATCTAAACTACATTTACAAAACAATTAACTTTGAAAAATTTATGAAAAATCTTGATATCAAGCCTTTACACTTTACTTTAAATTTTGATATTGATTATAATGCAGATAAGCTACTATTCAATATTCAAAATGACAACAGATTCAATATTAAAGTTAAACTGAACATTTCTGCAAAAAAATTTGAAGATGATTTCAAAATTCCTTTACTTAAATCTTATATTAAAACTTATGAAACCTAGTTTTAAAAAATTTTTAAAAAATACAAAATTCAATTTAAAAAAATTAATTAACAAAAAACAAGCAACTACATCAAAATGCTAATATCTTAAAAACTCATTGAAGACTGCAAGAAACCTTTATCAAAAACTTACTTTCTTACAAATACCTTATTATTACTTTAAGAATGCTCTAAAAACATCTTCAAAGCGACACTTTATCACTTTCATAAATATTATAGCAAATCATGTAACTTATTTTCAGATAATACTAAACACAATCTTGAAAACATTTCCCAATTTTATTTCTTTCAATTATTTAAATCTCATCCAGTATTAGAATCTAATTTAAAAGAATAGAAATACCCTCTTTTAGAAACTAAATTATTTCAACCTAACTAACAACTAGCAGAAACCTTTTCAAAACCAATACCTATAACTGAATTAAGAAAATTAGCTACATCAGCTGAAGAAAGCTTTGCATCACTTAACAATGTTAATAGCAAAATGGCCTGAACAACATACTACTTTTACTAATATTTAAAAAAATATTTACAAACAGCAGCTGAAAATGATGAAATTCAAGAGTTATCTAAAAAGAAAGCTTTTGAAAAAATCATAAACTCCACTACTAATATACATATCTTAGCTTGCATAATCACCTATTATGAAATTCAATCTCAATTCAAAGTATCTTTTAAACAAACTAGAATTGATTATGATAAAATTTACTACTCAGAAGCAGAAAATTTTATAATTAAATAGCTTAACATCTTTATCTCTACTCAATATAATAATATGTTCTTTATGCAAAACTAAAATGAACCTGAAGCCAAAAAAAAAATTTAATACTATTTACTAATTAGGATAATAATTCTGACAACTCTACTTCTCAAAAAGATATACTTAACAATTTCATTCAAGACCAAAAAACTCCTTTTTAATAAGTTCTTTTACAGAAAACATTAAAGCAACTGCTGCTTCTAAGATTATAATGTTCTCTATTATTTGTAAGCCATTCTTAAAAGAGAATAATGATAGTAGATAGACAATAAAGTCTATTGTAGTAAAGAACCAGAAATATAATAGCCAGACAATGTACAGAACAGGCTATAGTATTCTCTACAGTTGTGCAAGCGAAGCTTAAAATGGTGAGTGATTTTGTAGAAGATATTACAAATACTATTTCTACTTCCAATGCTTCAACTCCTAAAAAGATAGACAAATATTACAAGAAATTCTTAAAATATCACAAACTACCTCAAATACTGGAACCTGTTACATTTATTAAATTTATTTAACATCTACACTAAAATTCTTTTCTTAATCCAATCAAAATATTTTTTTTTTTTAAATATTAAGGTGAGTACTTGTGACCCAGGATTTTATTGATAGTACATTCAGCTAATGGTTGCAT
>CAJVQA010010399.1:0-11414 GCA_910591915.1 Cetraspora pellucida | reverse complement strand
AAAATTATTATTACAAAAGAAGAGATTAGTTTTGTCAGAGATTTTGGTTTCTGTAATGCTAGCAATAGATATGTTATAGTTGAGGCAATAATCTTGCCATGCTTTTCTTTTAGTAGGTTTATTGAATCCTCTAATATTGTGTATAGTAATAGTTAGATTAAGATGATGTGGAGTTAGATTAGATGAAGAAGGTAAAGAAGAATTACAATTAGAAATTGAAGGATGAGTGTCAAAAAATAAATCAGGTGAAATAGAAGTAGGATTAAAGGAGTTAAATCTGAGAGGAAGATTATAGAATATAGAAAGAAGATAAGGGGCAATAACAATATGATCTGGTAAAAAAGTATCATTGGG
Organism: Cetraspora pellucida; assembly: GCA_910591915.1. Classification (NCBI taxonomy): domain Eukaryota; kingdom Fungi; phylum Glomeromycota; class Glomeromycetes; order Diversisporales; family Gigasporaceae; genus Cetraspora; species Cetraspora pellucida. The sequence goes on along the minus strand of CAJVQA010010399.1, from coordinate 11,060 downwards.
AAGATATATGTGAGTTTTATTATAAGATGAATTAACAGAGAATGTGATACTAGATACAGTTTTGTTATTGTTATATTTGTCTATATGTTGAATTATGGTTTGAATAGTTTGATCATGAGGAAGAAGTAGTAAGTAATAATGAAGAAGGAATTTGTTAAAACATGTATGAAGATCAAAGGGGATTAAAGATTTTGTAAATGATCTTTCAAAATTGTCTTCTACAAGGTCGATCACCATATGCTCGGCTCTCACAGCTGTGCAAGATACCATAGTCTGCCCTGTACATTAGGTCTGATCATCATTATCCTGGCCTTTCATATAAATAGGCTTGTCCACCTGCCTACTTATTTTATTTTCCTTATTAACTACAGTGGTTGTTTCTTTTAATAAGGTAGTGGCTGCTTCGATGTTAGTTGTAGAAAACAAAGAACTTAAAAAGGAGATTGTAAGAAGAGTGAGTCAAGGATGAAGACTGGTTGGAAATCAAGGTTGAATTTTTTTGCTAAAAACTTCTTAGCTGCAGGATAGGCAGTATCATTGAAATATTTGACAATTTGTAAGTATGTAGATTTTTGGTTTTTGATAATATCAAAGTAGGTAATGATTTGGGCAAAGAATTTAGTATCAATAATATTTTTTGTTAATAGGTTAATTGTCTCCTTCTTGGAAAGAGACTGTATGTTATAATTTTCTGCTGCAGTTTGGTAATATAATGAAAGGTATCAGTAGAAGTAATAATTATGACATTTAGGATTTGTTTTAACTTTGTTTTGTTTACAAACTAAGTCTTTAGCTTAATCAGCCAATGTGTCCAAGGCTTTGGTAGGAATAGGTTGGTTGAGTAAAGCAGCATGTTCTTTGTTTTTGTGGAATAGTGTAGTGTTAAAAGTAGGATGAATTCATGTTTCATCATTTTTAGGTGGAAATGATAAGTGAGATTTGCTTAGTATATCATTAAAAAGTTTAGTACTGTCATAGAATTTTTTATCATTAAGATATTGGCATGATTTTTTGTCACAAGTGAGGCAATGAAAATTTGTAATACATGATGCTTCCTCACATCGCTCATGAAGTGAATTGGGTTTTTGGAATATATAGGATTCAGGAAGTTGCTTGGAGAATTGAAGAATAAAATGCTAATGGAATTGAATCTGAAGGGAAGTTTTGACTTTTTCTTTGTCAATAGTAGAAGAAAATTGTTGACTGTAAGAGGGGTAGTTGGTTTCGAACCAAGAATTAAAGTGGTCAAGAGAGTTTTTTAAAGAGAGAATGCAGAATCTTTCAAGAAACAGTATTTTTGTAACATTGAAGAAGAGCTTGATGTTAAATCTAGCATCTAATTGAATGATAAGGTATTTTTGGTCAAGGTCAGTAGTTTGAGTAAAAGATTCAATTTTGAATCTTTTAGGTCTAAGCTTTAAATCTTCAGCAAATTTTTGATAATCAATTGATTAGTAGTTATTAGATAGAAAAAGGTAAAGTCATGCAAGATTAAAACAGAATTGAAGACGATTGTGAGTAGTATATAGAGGAATAGTAACTGGTAAGGTAAAGATTTCAAGATAGTTGAGTTTTGTAAAAAGGATGGTTGTGAATTTGAACAATAAATTTTTAAGAATAGATTCAAGTAGGTTAAATGGAATAGTAGCACTTTTGTCAATATTAGGGTTGCTACGTAAATGAGGTCAGTTAAAAATTCTAGTCATTGTCCAGCCATGATGTGAATATTATAATTGAATAAGACCTTGAGTGCAAGTTAGGTAGGGGTAGCTGGTTTAATTTCTTTACCAGGATAAAAATCATAAAGAAATTTTTTAAGGAAATTAAAAAGTTAAAGAGAAAATATAGTCTGTAATTTTTTGTTAGGTTGCATTTCTTCAGTAATTGGAAAATTTGCAAGCCAGTCATATGTAGGGTTAGATTTTGGTTTAGCTACACTAAAGTAAGTTTGGAGAGAAGGTTTTTTAGAGGTACTGTCAGGTTGATTAGTATTGCTAGAATTATTAGTATTTAAGTTAGAATTGTCAGAGATATTAGTAATAAGAGGTTGATTAGAAGTAGGATTAGTATAAGTAGTTGTAGCGAAGAAAGAGTTGATAAGGTCAGAAGTAATAGAGAAAGTTTGGTTAGAAAAATTAGTATTGAAATTAGTAGTTTGGTTGGTTCCATTAAGATATTTTGAAAAGTTTGAGTAAGATTTTTCTTGGTTTGAGATGAACTAGCTTCATGCTGGGATAAGGCAGTCATATAAGTAAGATAGTAGACTTCATTGTTTTTGGTAACATATTTTTCGATAGGATAATAATGCTCATTTCTTTTGGTACAATCAATTGGAACAGAGCATTTTGGGCAAGTGTGGTAGTGTACGTCAGGTGTAGAAGATGAAGGAACATTGTTAGTAGAGGAGGAGATGTTAAAAATAAGATCTTGACTTGTTTTGTTAAGTTTTTTGAAGTTGGTATTGATATGAGCAGTAGTAAAATCAGTAGCTTGAATGTGATTGGTATTGGTAGGTGAGATAAATTTAGTCTGATATTTGCCACAAAGACAAGTAATCACAGAGGTAGAGAAGGAAGCTTAAAAGAAATGTGTAATCTTATGTGATCTAAGATTTTTTGTTAAACAGGAGGTTGGTTGGATTTTAGGAGAAATTGGATAAGCTTTGTTGCCTTGTTCTTCTTTATAGAGAATGATTCCAAAACTGTCAGAGAAGTTTTAGTAAAAATAATCAAGGTCTGCAGTATCAGGCTCTTGATGAATTAAAATAGATATTTTGCAGAATTGCTGATAAGAAAAAAGAAAAAGAGAATTAAGACTTAGAAAATTTTACTAAGTAGTGAATATGATTATGAGTGTTAATATTGCAAGAGTAGTAGGTAAAAACAAGGGTTGTATTGTAGAGGTATCACTGGAATAGTACTAGGGTGTAACAAGAATAGTTAGGGTCACTACTGTGACTTAGGTACTAGACACAACTGTAATTGTAATACAAATTACTGTGTAATATAGATAAAGACCAAATATAGTAATAATTGATTGTGTTGAATGAATGTCTATAAATAGATTGATTATAAATGTTGGTGTAAATTAATAAGATATAAATTTAGAAATGATTATATGGTTATACAAAAAACGTATAAGGGAAAAAGGGGATGGAGTAAGGACAAAAAGTAGAAAAAAAGTTTTGCAAAAGAGTAAATATTGAATTTGGTTATAGTTTGACCAATATTGAGTCAAAAATCTTTGTTTAAAGCTTGTTTTGACCGGGTGACTGTGTACTACAACTTTAATTAAGAGTAAAGAACAGATTAAGGCAGTAGAAACTGTGAGATGGTTAAAAGTTATAAACTGGAGGCCAAAGGCTATTAATACAATTTTCTTGATGAGTTTAAAATATAGAAACTTAATATTTTCAGGATATATGTAAAATGATGAGCTGAACAAGTTTATTTAAGAGCTCAGGACAGGTTGTTTTAGTAAAATAAATAGTTATAGGTACTTTTAGACGGATGAATTTTTTGTTAATTTTTGTGCAATGGATTTGCAGAAAGAGTTTTTTCATTTGTCACAAATTTGAATTTGACTAATGTTTCTTATTATTATTTAATAATTGTTTTGTTATAATTTTTAAAAAATTGATAATAATGATAAAGTCTTTAAATATGTTAAGTGAATTATATAATTAGATCTTTTTTGTATTATTAAAAAAAACTATAAAATATAAAAATAAAATATCTTCAGATATTATTACTTTACTATAAACTTAATTTTTAATATATATATATATTTTTTTATATATAATATCAAGTAAAAAAATTGATAATATATGAAAATATCAATTAGATATAAATGTATAGTTAAATTATTCCTAAACTACACTATTGTTGCTATATATTAACAAGAACTAATGTAATATTATTCTTTTATTTTCTATTATTAGTTAAGTTAACTTCTGTTAATTATTAACTACAGAAAGGAATAAAAGAGAAACTTTTAAGGATAGTTTAATTAATAAAAACAAGTATATATGTTAAAATTTTGAGCCAAAATTTTTGAAATAAAGATATCTATATTAGTATTGAATGTAAATATAGTATTATTGAGGTTTGAAGATTGGGAGATAGGTAAGTGAATATTGTTTTTCTTTTTAGTAAAAGCTAAAATTCCTTGTACTAATTCCTATTCATAATGTTTAATATTATGAGTTTGTTAGATAGAAGAGTTGAATCATTTAAATAAAGAGTTAGATAGAGAGATAAGAAAATTGTTAGTTGGTTTTTTTATAATTAATTGCAGTTGTGTATGTTGGTTAAGAGTTATTGTTCCCTGTATAAGTAAAAGAATTGTATTATATATGTTGAAGTTAAGATAGAGATTTTGTAAAAAAAGAATTTGTAATATTGTATTTGGAAAAGTTTCTAGAAGGTTTAATGAATTTAAAGTATTGGTAATCTCATTGATGAGAATGTCTTTGGAGTTGTAAAGATGAAGTGAACATAGAAGTAAGTGTTCAGTATTTTCATATTGATTACAATATGAGCAGTTTGAAGTTAAGTAAAGAAGAAAATAGTGAATATTTAAATTGAACATTGTTGATAGATTGTTAAGAAGTATTTTGTTTTTAATAAAATATAGTTTAAGATTAGAATTTTGAGAGTTGATAATTTCAGTTAATAGTAGAATATTTATAGTTGAAAGGTTTTATAATAATTTTAGTTAAAGAAGTTTGTTAAATGTTTAGATTGAGAATAAGTTCTTACAGAATTTATGTAGTTTATATGTAATTGGTATTTGATTCTAAGTAAAGAAAGTAGATAAGTAGAAGTGCTCAAGGTTAAGTTTAAGTTTGGTTTTGTTAGAACTCTGTTTGGTAAGAATGTCAAATATATTGTATAGAGTATTGTTTAAATGTAATTTGACTTTGTATGCAGTATAATTTATATTTTTGTGTTTTACTAAAAAAATTTAAAATATGTATAATGTTCTAATTATTTTGTTTGGTTTGTAAGTTATAGTTATAAGGTATAGAGTTGGTAAGAGTTTGAATGGTTGATAGGCTGTCAAGATGAATGTAAATTTGATAATTGGTAAGTAAAATAAGAAATAAGAAAATAAGTGCTACTAATTCTGTACATGTAGAATTTGGTACATAATTTATAGAAGCATTAATTTTGATTTGAATATCATTTTCAAGAATCCAGGCGATGCTAGTAGATATGTTATCTATTTGTAAATTGAGTATTGAGGTATCTGCATAAAAGTGTAAATTGTTTGAATTCAAAGGTAGTATATTTTAATGTAGGTTTATAAGTTGGTTTTGATATATAAGATCTGATATTGTGTTTTGAATTAGAAGAATTTCTAAGGAGGGTAGTAAAAAAGATAGTAGTGATTGTAGAGCAAGTTTATATAACTTTGCATAAATGTTTTGAAGTGCTTATATTTCTTAGTTATTTATGTTGAATTTGAAATATTGTTTTCTTTTTTGTATTTTGCATTTTAAGTTAATAGTTTGTTTATAATTTATTTGAAATATTGTAGATATAGAAGAGATATTGATTGTGTTAGTTGTTGAGTTTATAATTTGGTATTTTTAAAAGAGTATTGAGGAATTTGATGTATTTGTTATTTTGCCTATATGCCAATTTGTAGAAGAGATATATAGTATCTATATGTTTTTAGGATCATTAGATTGGAGTGTAATAAGATTAAGTGTGTCTAGAAATGAATTAATTTGTTGGATTTGAAGATTAGTCCATATGTATAAGATAGAAGAGAAAGAAATCTTGTTTGTAAGTATTTTGAACCAATTTGGAATAGAATCTCGAGAGGATTTGTGAGTTCTAAGGTATATGTTTTTCCATAGAAGTAGGTTGTGATTGTTAGCAATAAGTACTTGTTCAAGGAAAATGATTTTATTGTTTTTAAGACTTAGAGTTGTTAAGTTGTTTAGTAATAAAATAAAATTATATATATTGTTTAATTGGTTAATTTGTTTATAAGTTGTTAATTGGTTGAGATGAGAATTGTTGTATAAAATATTATTTTTATATAAGTAAGTGAGCTGAGATATTATAGTAAAGTTAGATGTTTTCTTGCAGTTTTCTATAACTTTATTCTAAGTTAGAAGTGGTTTCCATATTTTAGAAAGCTATTCCTTAACATGGTGTATAGAAATTTGGATTAAAATTAAATTAGTATTAAAACATCTTTCTATGTTTCTACTGCTAACTTGTAGCATAAGTTTGTTGAGTGTTGGAATATTGAGCAGTTGTAGGTTAGTTAGTATATTATTGTTTGTATTTGCAGATAGATAAAGTATATGTTTTGTATATTTCATAAGAGACTTGATAATTGTTTTAGTTTGATTTGAGGAGGAAAGCAGATTTGAAATAAATATTCTAATAATGGTGATAAGATAGTATTGAGAAGTCAAGATATTTGTATAGAAAGAAGCTTTTTGTATTGAATAGTATAAATAAATTGTGTTATTTTACTAAAATTTTTTCTAGTATGGGTTTAGATGAATCTTTTTCATCTAAAAAAATTCCTAAATATCTAATTGTTTCATTTAATTTATGAGATATAATTGGTTGGTTGTTGAAAATTATAGGTATTAATTCTGAATTAGTATTGGGTAGTATTTTTTTGTTAAATGTTATATGAATTAGATCAGATTTAGATGCATTAACTTGAATATTATTTAATTTGTAGAGTTCTGAAATATTATTTAAGATATTTTGAAGGTCATTTTTAGATTTACAGTGCCGAACTGTATCATCTATAAAAGTGAAAGGTGGTATTGTTATATAAGTTTGAGGAGTTGTAAAGACTATTTCTAAAAAAGATTGTAATAAAATTTTGAGAAGTTTGGAATTATATTTGGAGTTGATATAGCTAAGAATAGGATCATAGTATATTTTTCAAAGTAGTAAAAAATAGGTTTCTCCTTGTTCTATGTCTGAGTATAATGTAATCAGATCAGTGAGATTATAAGCTATAATTGCTTTGGCTTTTCTGTCTTGGTATAGAAATTTGATAAAATTTAAATCTGGTTAGGGAATACATATACATTTATAAGCATTCAATAAATGTTTAATATTAATTTTGTCAAAGGCTTTAGACATATCTTGGAAGAGTATCCAAGCCTCTTTGTTGTTAGATTTGTAATATTCAATTGTATTAAGTAAGATTTGTATAAGAATGTGGGTTGAGTTGTTTTTAGTTGCTGAAAAGTTAAGATTACTTAAAAGTTAGTGTTGAGTAATAATTTGGTCTAGATGAATTGTAAAAATTTTTGTAAGACATTTTTTGATTGGTTTGATAAATGATATTGGTCTGGCTTGATCTAAAGTAAAATTTCATTCAGATTTTTTTGGGATTAGGAAAATGTTCGATGTTTTTTATATTGTTGGTACTTGTTATAATAACAGACATTTGGTTAGAAAGAGTCAAATGATATTTTGAGCTTTTGAATTTAGACATTTTATATGTTTATAATTTGTTTTTAATAGATCTATTGCTTTTTGAGTTGGAAGGTCATGTATAATTTTGTTCTATTCTTCTATAAAAATTTCTGAAAATAGGTCAATAAAGTAGGATTTATTTTCTGGTTTAGGTTTATAAAATTTGTAGAATTTTGTGTTTTCTTGAATTGGTATGTAATGTAGTTCTTTGAAGTAGTCTTGAAAATGGCATTGTAAAACTTGCTTGATTTCAAATAGTTGAGTAGTAAGTATATTGTTAGATAGTAATCAATCTAAGTTAATGCTATTAATATATTTTTTCAAGACATTATAAAAGAATATTTTAGGATTTTGATAGAAGTTGTTATTTCTTTCTTCTAGTTTGTTTTGAATTTCTTTTAAAGTGTTTTCTTGTTTTTCTTTAAAGATTTGTGTTTTAAGAGTTTTGATTTCAGTAGTATAAGAATTGGAAGGAATAGTAGAGTTTAAATTGGAATTAGTTGATATTGGGCATGAAGATGATAATGTAGTATTATTTGAATATTTGTTAATATATGAATTATAGATTTGTGTAAAGTTGGGTTTGTTAAGAGTTGTTTTAAGTAGAATAGCTTATTTAAGTTGTTTGTATAATGGTGTGAGTATTGGTGCTAGTTGTTCATTTTGATATGGGTTTATTTTGATTTTTTTAAATAAGATATGTTTTTTAGCTGCCTTAGTTAGAGTTTTGTTAATTTGGTTCCATATAATATTAAGTTCACAGTTATTGGTAATATTTGTAATAAGTGTAAGAAGTTTTGTAAGTTTTATTTGGTTGATTTTGGTAGTTTTCAATTTGTTTATTTTCTGTTAGTTTCTATTGATATTTGATTCTTGTTTGTAGAAGATGTATATTAATTTTAGATAGATTAATTGTGAATTCAAGAGAAACTATTGAATGGTCTAATGAGATAAATAGGTTAGACAAAATATTAGCATAGTCAAGAAGTGTAATATGGATGTTTGTCCATATTTGATCAATTTGACTGTAACTATTATTATATATATAGGAGAACTGAGAGGTTAATGGATAGAAAAGTCTATAGGTGTCATAGAATTGAAGGGATTTCAGAAGTTTTAAAAGAAAGTGTTTAGGTGTATTAGAAATTTTTGGAGTATTCTATCTAATTTAGAATTGGAAATACTATTTAGATCTCTCATTAAGATAATTTTGTAGTTAGTTTTGTTAAGAATAGAAGTAAGATATAAAAGGATATCTTTTCAAAGTTGGTTTTTTTCTTAAGTTAGAAAATAAATTTAAGTTAGCTTAACATAAAGATTTTTAAAAAAGATATCAATTTCTATTAAGAAATTTTTGTTGGTTTGAATTTTTCCAATATGTTTAGCCAGTAATTTGTAAATTAAAATTCCTATACCACTTTGGCAAGCATTGCTTGGTGTTTAAAAACTTTTATAATTTGTAAGTTTTTGTGAGAGTGTTGAGAATTTTGCTTCTTTAATAGATAAATGTGTTTCTAATATTTAAAAAATATCTAGTTGGTTTTCTGAAATGTAGTCAATTAAACTTAATTGTTTGTAATTGTCTAAAAGACCATTGACATTAAGTAAGTGTATTTTAATTAATTTTATATTGCTTGAAACTTCAAGTTCATTTGTGCTTGTTGGATTGATTTTAGTTAAAAAAGTGATATATTCGGCTTACCTTATACTAACTACTTCATTTATACAACTGGACACTTTTCATCACACAAAATCCATAGCTTATTACCATACTTGATGATCAAATTTTTGCTAGAAAAGCCAGAAGGCAACTCTCAGCATCTGGATCGATTCTTATTAGCCACTGGCAATGCAATATTAAATCACAATTTACTCGACTCTATTCTCTTCCACCTATTCAATACTATATATGTCCTAAATGCTCTTTTAACTCCCAAATAATTGCTAACAAATGTATAATTGTTATTTCTACTAATCTTTCAACTCAATTTTTGGGTCAAGTTAACACTCATAACAAAACTCTTAACTTTAATGCTAATCATCTCGATCTTATATACTCTATTGCAATCCAGCATCCTACTCAAATTCCAGACCTTCCAAATATTACTATTCCTACTCAACCAATTCTTATAATTTTTGAACCTTGTTCACTTATATATAACCTTCAACAAATTGCCAACTATAATGCTAATTTATAAGAACTTCACTTTTATACTGATGGCTCTGTTATTAATTTGGGTACTCCACAATGCTTGATGGGTATTGGATGGGTCCAAATCTCTAATAACTCTAGATTACATACATTTCAAGCTTAAACAAAACTTTGGCCTTGTTTATTTAAAGCTGAACTTACTACCATCCTAACTGCCCTCATTACTGCTCCTAGAAATAGTCTATAAACATATTTACAGACTCTCAATCTATAATTTCCAAATATCAAAGCATTTCTAACTTTTCTACAACCTTATTCTACACATATATACTATATTTTTCACTATAGAACTCATTAATTAACTTTGTTAATTCATACAAAATTCAAATTATTTTTCACAAAGTCACTGCATATCAAGATAACATATTCAATAATCTCACTGACCAACTGGCACAAAATCATTATAACTTACTATATCTAACTTTTATGCCTTACAATATCTATAACTCATCTTATACTCTAAATCTTGAAAACTTTCCTTTAGAATTACCTACTCACCATAGTATTCGTATAATCTGTTATGCACACATCTACACACTATGGACTACACAAAACCGATTTCAAAAATGGAACAAAATCTTTAACCAAATTAATTGGCAAGCCACTTGGCTATATATTAACAACAATCAAAAAATCTCAAGCTTCTCATATAGCTTTCAATCTTCTACTCTTAAATCTTTTAGAATTAAAATTCTACTTAATGACCTTCCTACTCTATATATTCTTCATAAAATGATATCACTCATATCCACCAACCTGTCATTAATGCCATGAAACCAATTCTCACCTCTACTGGATAACATATCCATCTGATTAGCTGCTATACAACCTTATTGATACCTCTTTATAACATACTCTAAATACAAATACACTTGATACTAATTCAGAAACAATAACCAAACTACATTGCCAAATTAAACAACTGTATTGTATAACTACACACAACACAGTAGACCTACCATCAGTCTTTTCAATCTTATTTAACTTAGTGCCATATGAAATTATCTATACTATCTTAAATTTATCATCTAAAAAATTAGCTACAATACTTGTTATCAAATTTTTACTTTATTTTAACCAACAAATATATCATAAAATTTTGATTTTCTACTGTATCTCAAGATCAATATCTCATTCTCCTACTTTTAACTCACCCTTAAATTCTATTTTATATTTATCTCAATTTTTCCTTTCTAATTTAATTCGTTCTAAAATTTACTCCTGGTATATACAATAGATCAAATACCAAACTAATCTTTTATATATAATTACTAACAACCAAATCTAGGTGAGTCTTGGCCACTTTTGTTGGTTTAGGTCACAGATAAACTAGTCTGAGCTTCTACTCTTTTTATAATATTTTTAATAGTAAATTTATACTT
>CAJVQA010010398.1:0-11415 GCA_910591915.1 Cetraspora pellucida | reverse complement strand
ACATGAAGCAACTTTCAACAAAGAGATTTCAACTTCTCTTCTTGATCAACTTGCAACTGAAGCTGAAAATTCTGCTTACAAAATTAATAATGTCCAAACCAATTCTAAACGTTGCAGTTACTATTTTTATTTATATCTTAACCTTTATCAAAACACTGCAGTACAAAACTATAATATTGACAAACTCAACAAACAACAAGCAATTGACCTTCTTACCTCTAAGCCTATTAGTACTGACTTTCTTATAAGAGTCTTAACATTTTATAACTCTCAAGATAAGTCTCTTACTTATTCCCAAACCAACAAATTTTACAAAGAAACAGCTTATCCAGAAGCAGTTAAACTGTTACAAGATAAATTCAAAATAATATATGCAACACCAACTTTAATGAAGAGACTCTTGTCTTTAAAGAAACTTCTTTTCAGCAAACTTGTCTTCTACAAAACTCATAGAAGCAGCTGCCATCTTATCAAAAAAAACATCCATAGTAGTTGATAAGAAAAATGATGTAAGTAGACAGGTGGTAAAGCCCATTTATGTGAAGAACCAAGTTAATGATAGTCAGACCCAACATACAGGACAGACTATAGCAACCTTCACAGCTGTGCAAGCCAAGCTTCAAATGATGAATAACCCTATAAAAGACAACCTAACAGTCCAAGTTCCTGTTCTCAACATTCAACCTCCTGTAGAAACAAACATATGCTATAACAAATTTCTATTATTACATAATCTACCTACTATATATTACTATATAACATTTGGAGAATTTCTATCTTATCTTCAAAAACATTCCTTTAAACATAATTTTAAAATATCTATTAACCAAAACAAAACTGAACTGCATATATACACTGACCTTTCAGACCCTACTCTTTATAAACACCATCTTATTTAACCTTTCCAATATGAACTTTACAAGCATTTACCTTTGCTAACAATATCAAATAATACTTTACCTCATACTTACTTATCTTTACTTAACCAACTGTCTCTTGATAACTTATCCTTAGCACCTTTATCCACTAATCTATCATCTATCTTTAATTCTAATCATATAGCCACATCTTCTAGCCTCTACTCCAACAATTATACTCAACCTGTTTCCCAAGTACTAACAGCCAAAACACTTACACCCATCCTATATAAACCACTTTATCTGTTAATATGCACACATAATACATGAGGATATAATGATAACTTAAAACAACAAACATGGAAAGACTACTGTCTATCTTATAATATTCATATTGCTAGCATTACAGAAACCAAAATCTCACAAAACAATGCACATGATAAATTTCCAAGATTCCAATACTTTATCTATTATTGGTCATGTACTGATAGTTGTAAAGCTGGAACAGCTATCATGATCCAAAAGCATCTTAAACCACATGTTCACAAAACACTTAACCTTCCTGAATATGCTATTGTAATTGACCTGTTTTTTAAACATAACTTTAAATTTCACATTATATCAGTTTATTTGCATTGTGATGATTTCCAACTTAGACTTCTTATCCAGAACAATATCATACAATAGATCCAAGAAGCAAACATAAACAATATACAACTAATTGTTATGAACAACTTTAATGTTTCTGACAACCTACAATCATCATTATCAAACTTAAACTAATTACTTTTCTTCAACACAATAATATGTATGACTTAGCAAAACACACACAATCTTTGTCTCCTACTTGGCATAGTAGCAGATATAGCAGTCGAATTGACTATATCTGGGCCAACCACTCTATTATCTAATATTTAACTTCTTATTACATAGATGATGCCAACCAAAGTATGCTCAGTGATCATAATATACTCATATCATCTTGAAAATTTCCTTATGCAATTACTAGTAAACAATGATTAGCAACCAAAACTAAGTGTAGAATATTTGTATATAAACAAATGAACCAAGATCTTTGGTAAAACTTCTCTAACCAAGTTACATTTAATCTTAAAAACAACAATGCCCCTTTTACAACTAATATTACAGAATCACTTAATGCCTCATGGCACAAAATTCAAACTAGTATTATCTCAGCTGCTTTGCACACATCTCAAATAAAAAATTCACTGTTCATAACTTTCAACACATCTTTTCTTTCAAGGCATCAAAATTACACTCAGGACTTAAAAAACTAGGCAATATTATTAAAAAGATCAAAGCTTCAATTCAAAACCACAATCTCATATCTGTACTTCACAACTTTAATATTTACCAACTCAACTCTCTTCATCATCTCAATATACCTGAACTGTCTCAGGATTCTAATCTTTTACCTGATTGGATATTTGCAACTAACACTGAATAGAAAACACTTTACTATTCTAGAAACTTAAAAAATATTAAAAATATAAGAGAACAAATTAATGATAATATAGCTAAAAGATGCACTAAACTCCAAAATAGCCCAACATCAATGATTAATAGTATACTTAATTGACACAAAGACCCTGTTAAGTTTGACAATATTAAAGAACTTAATAATGTTATCACTAAACCATCACTTATTAAACAGCATATTCAACAACACTTTGATAATTGGACAGCTCCTCGAAACATCCAACCACAACTATTTAACACAATATGGCAACAAGAATACCAACCCAAACCTAACATCGATTCTACATGGTATCAAGCAGCACTTAAGGAATTCTTTTCTACAGAAGTTCTTGAAGTTATTAATTAACTTCCTAACACCAAAGCATGTGGACCATTAGGCATCAGCTATAAGATGCTCAAACATGCTGAAACAGCATTTCTTGATACAATCACAGCTCTTTTTAATCACTGTCTTACATCTGGTCAAATCCCAAATTAATGAAAAGAAGGAAGAATTTTCTCTATTTCTAAAAAATCTATTTTTGACAGCAATTTAACTAATACTAGACCTATTAGTTTACTTGAACATGTCAAAAAACTTTACACAAAACTTTTACCAATCACCTTAATTACATTTTTACTTATCACAAAATTCTATCATCTTTTAACTACATAGCTTTAACTAATAACAGCACAGCTATTCCTATAAATATACTTAACAATGTTATTAAAAAAGCTTCTTGTAACTCAAAACAACTTTGGCTTTATCTCAGAATATAAGTAAAGCCTACGATTCTGTAGATCTTACACTCTTTACCAAATCTTTAGCATGATTACAAATGCCACCTAATCTTATTAACATTTTTACTAACTTACTTAATAATCGACACAATCAGGTCATTACTAACTTAGACCTTACTAACTCCTACAATGTCAAAAATAGTATTGATTAAGAAGAAACCATTACTCCACTTTTCTGAAGAATTTACTATGACCTTTTTATAACCAAAATAGCTTCATACTTTTCAGAATACACTTTGGCTACAAGGTGGTATACTAGTTTGCTTTGACCAAAGTACCAACAACTTCAAACCTCTGTATTTGTATTAGCATATATGAATAATACACTTTGGATAGCCAAATCCAAAGAAGAATTACAATCTATTATTGCTACAGCTACCTCCTTCTACTATATAGCCAATATTCAAATTAATCCAACTAAATCAATTCTCATCTCAAACATAGCATCTACAATCTCTATTTACTTTTTTAGCTCATCACTTACACCAATTTCCGCTAACCAACTATTCAAATTCTTAGAATGTTGGTTTACCCTTAATAATTCATACACTAAACAAAGCCAACTAATTTATGATGAAGCAATCCAACTTATCAACATTACAGGCACAAAAAAAATCACAGACAAACAAGCTATATACATTACTAATACTGTAATTATCCTACTATTGAATACAGACTACACAATATCATTCTCAAATATTCTACCTGTAACAAACTTTTATCCAAATATCTTACTATGATTAAATACAAAGCTAAACTCTCTTGTACTAGTCCTAACAGTACTATGCTAAACTCTCATATATATAATGTATATAATATTTGGAATATCCAAATACAACATCATATATCTTGCTTTCAACAAAGAATTAACAACTCAAAGATTCTTGGTATTTCTACTAAAATTAGATTATAGCAACTTCAAAACAACCTCTAGTCTGCCACCAATATTCTTCAACATAGCCAACCACTTATAGATGGATCTAACAAACTCAAACTTAATTTTAAAATTATACAACTCTTACAACATCTTGGCATTTCAATTTTAGCAAACTTCAATGTTTTGTGGCCTAACACTATTTATGATGGCTACCAACTATTAGAACCAATACTTAGTTAACATCCCAAATATCATATTTTTAGAAAACAACTTCACAAAAACAACATACTCTATCTAGAACAATTATATACTGCGGACAATAGCATACTACTCCAATGGCATCACCTTTCACCAAAACTTTGCTGCCTAATAAAAAAAAGGCAACCTTCTTGGTTCACCTATCTGGAAGACACAATTTTATCTGATAGAATACATCGCCTAATCCTCCCTCATTTCTAACCTCTCAGAGTTAATGCTTTTGTATACAACACTTTACCAATAAAGAAAAAACTCAAACATTTGCTATTTACTTACAATAATAATAATGATGAGATCATTATTGGCAAAATTTGCAAACATCTTCCAAACACAAATCAGTTTTCCATATCACATTGGAATACTAATATTGATTTAGAACACAATCACTACTATTCTCTTTCAGAATTAAACTGCACACCATGACTGAATGTCACCTTAACTTAAACAGAATTAACCAAACATGCACAATCAATATTTCAGCAACTATTTGTACTAGCTTTCTAGGAAGAAAAACCTCTAAACTCAAATTCAATGCTAATTACCTGGATCTTATCTATTCAACAGCAATTAAATATTCTTTACGAATTCCCCAAAACTACCCTACTATCAATATATCAAATTCAACTATCACAGAAATCTTTAAACCAAATGACTGTTCAAACAAACTTGAAGAAATTTTTCAAAACAATTCATCTTATAAGAAATTTATTTTTTATACAGATGGATCAGTAACTGACATTGGAACTGAACAAAGCTCAATGGACATTGGATAGGTCCAAGTCAACAATAACAACCAAGTGCTTCATAAATTTTTGGCTAAAATCCACTACTAGCCATTAGCTTATAAGGCAAAGATCTTTTCTATCTTATCAGCAATTTCAACTGTACCTTACAATGCAACACTTCAAATCTATACTGATTCACAATCAGTTATCTCAAAGTTTTACAAACTCTCTACTCAACTCAATAATTCTAATAAACTTTTCAAATTTAATGCATGGCCTTTATGGCACACTTTTCTCAATATCATTAAATATTTTAACTTAAACATCAACTTTTATAAAGTTCAGGCTCATACAGACAATACTTTTAATAATATGGCTGATTTTTTAGCAAAACAACATAATTTTTTTTTGCCTCTAATCTTTCAATATACAAATATTTACAATTCTTTCTATATTTTACAATGAGAACAAAATTATGTTGAGCTCTCTACCAAACATTTTATCAAAAATATCTGCAAAGCTCACATATTAGTAATGTGGTCATCACAAAAAAGAAACAATGAATAGGCTCATATTAATTATTATATAGACTGAAAATCTACATAGTTATACCTTAATCATAACCAAAAACCTTCATCAAATGTTGCTAGCTTTAAGCTTAATTAATCAAAAGCCTTCAAAGTTAAAGCTCTACTTAATGAACTACTCATATACTTTTCTCTTTACAACATCTATCCAACTATCTTCATAAATCCCAACTGCTTTCGATATAATTTTTCTGATTCTCACTCATATTGGCTAACATGCTCTAATCCTTCTCTTATTATAAACATTATTAACTCATCAGTTCAGCATATCTTATCTAAAGTGGATTTTAATTTATCTACTAGTCAGCTACATGAACTTATCCGTAAAACCAAAAGCATCCTTCATTTGACTGAATACTATTTCAAGCAAATCTTTTTATTTTGATCTTACTCTTAAAGGTCTCATACCCAAAGCCCTAATTGAAACTATTCTAATTACAACATATCTACTACAATAGCCTCACAAACTATCATTCAAACACTTCTTGATATTAATAATCAAATTTATAACCAAATATAGAAACCTTATTGTATTGAATTCTCCAACTGGAAAAAAAACAACAACATTACATCTCTTCAAACTTTTAACAATTTCAATACCTCATAATGAACACAACAAATTAGATATTACAAAAGATTACATACAAACCATACATACTCATGTCTATATAAAATAACAGATCAATTACACTTACATCCTAATACCTGCCCATCGATTGGACAGGCTATTAGGAAAATCAATATATGGTCAACACTCTGAATTAATCATAGCACATTTTACAATCATATTTTAACATTACAAATCTAGGTGGGTCTTGACCACCATAGTCAGTTTAGGTCATAGATTAAATTGTCTAAGCTTTAATTCTTGCATGTAGTTTTTATTTTGTATTTTACAATCTTAGTATATCTTTAATATATAATATATTAATATATACAACTAAAATTACTAATAAAGATATGAGCAAGGCCTCACCTTAATATCAAAAAAAAAAAATAATGTTATTATTGATTATATAAGAAACTTGTTTATCTGTTATTTGTTAGTTTGAACTATATTGGTTAAACCAAATGTTTCTTGTAAGATAAGTTTGATTGTGATGGCTTGTTTGTTAGTTGCAGTATATCAGAAACCAAGAAATTTTAGAGGTGTGTTGAGTAGTTGAGTTTAGAAAAATGAAAGTGGATGTATGTTTTGTGTTAAATATTAGACTGGATTTTTGAGGATTTACTTTAATGTTTACTATTTGGTAAAATGTAAATGCTACATTAATAATATTTTGTAGTTGCTGTTGAGATTCTGCTAATTATAAAGTATTATTCATATATGCTAATACAGAAGTATTTACATAAGTTGTTTAGTATATAGCAAAAAATAAAGAAATTGGATATGTAACTGTTGATGTGTATCCTTTGAATTTTTTGTGTATGTGGTTAATGAGAGGGTTATAGTAGATTCACTATAGCAAAAGAGTTATAGTTTCTTCTTGATCAATGCTGTCTTCTACTAGGTATGATGGTGTTAATCCAAAGTTTGTAATTACTTGATTGCAGTGTTGTTTAAGCAAATTAGTTATTGTGCAAATTATAGATTGTAGAAGTTTAATGCAATTCAGTGATTTTTCTAAAAGATTGATATTAACTAAATTGTATACTTTGCTCATGTCCTGTGAAAGTAGTTATATTGGTTTTTTATTGCTATTGGTATTTTTTTTTTTTTTTTGGTATTAAGGTAACCTCTTTGGTCTTTTGACTTTTATTAATCACTTGTCGGTATTGTGGTTCAATGAACCACTACAGGAGAGCGTACAATTGGCTACACATGTAACTTTTCTATATTACCTATTTAAGGAGTCTGCCCAAAGGTTCCCTACCAATTGCTATACCTAACACCCCTGCTTGGGTGTTCCACTTTAAACCCTCTGAATCTGTAATTTGTGTTAACATCACTAGTCATCTTAGATGTACCAGATCATCATCCTCAACCTTAGGACTAATTTATCCTTTAGGTAAACCCCCAGAGCCTTCTGTACCCATTTTTATAGCTGACCTAGGTATTGCTATGGCAGAACCAACACTTGTGGTCAGGGCTAACCATTAAACCACTATGCCCTTGTAGAGTTCACACAAACCCCAACATCTACTTTACAGCATATCTGAAATACTTTAGTATACCCCTGCTGGTTCACCAAACTCCCAATTCAGATAGCCTAGTAGGACTTATGACTGATCTATTGGTATATTAGGTTGGCCTGATATCCTTTTCCTCTGACTTGATCTGGTGGCCTGGTTGGTAGTATCTCTTATCTAGAGGTTTTTGTCTGTCTGGCTACTTTGACCTTGGTATCTGTTTCATAAAGCTAGCCTTTACAATAAAGTTGTCAAAGATCTGGCTAACTCTCTACTCAGGTCTTCCCAAATGGACTTCTTGTTACCCAATTTTAACAGATTTATATAGCTACAAGGATTTATCTAGTGTTTGCACCACCTAATTGCTGGTTTGCATTCCTTTATGTAACCACAACCTTGTCCCAAAGGACAATGTCATGTGACCTGTTACATGAATGTCTCATGACCTGCCAGTCATACTGGTGTGACTACCATTACAGGTATCCTAATCCAATCATTAGTAACAGTTGTCATAATACGAATATTATATAGATGATTATCCAAATTTTTATCATCAATGAGATTTAAACACCCAACCTACCACTTGAAGGGTTGACAACCTGACCACTTCACTAGGTCATCACACCTTCTCTAAAAACCTTTTATATTAAAATTCTTTTAGATAAACTATTTATTTCTTACAATCTTTACAAATGTAACCTTTCTTACTCTTTTCTCTATCATCAATATAATCAAACTAGCTCTCTATTACACTAAACTTTTTGTTCTTTTACTCAAACAATTTATTACTTAATTTTTAATTTTCTTAATTGCATTTTAAATATAACTGCTTTTGATATATTTACTAATCTTGTTTTTAATTTATATTAAGAAATTTTTATATTTAATAGTTTTAAACCACACAACTCTTCATACATAATATTTCTTATTTTTACTTTATTTGATCTAGTTCCTATTAATCGTATTTCTACTATTCATAATACTTTTATTCTTTATTATACAGTTACTTCTATTTTTATTAAATTTTTTCTTTATTTAAACCAACAAATATATAAGCAAATATGGATTTTATATTGTATTTTATATTTTTTACAGTTCTAAACCACACTTATTACAAATTTAACTTATAGTTCTTCTTCTAATTTACCTTTACTCTCTATCTTAATACTATATATTATTATCAAATTTGATCTTTGAACTATTTAATAAATTAAATATTATACTTCTCTCTTCTATATTATTACTAACATTCAAATCTAGATAAGCTTTAGCTACTTTTGTATATTTAGATTACAGATTATATATTTAAATTTTTATTCTTTATATATAATTTAAAAGCAAGCTTTTTTTTGTAAAAACTTTAATTAAATTTCAATAAAGTTAAAGGCATAGTCTTATTATTAATATTAAAAAAAAATAAAATAAAATTATATTATAATAAATTAAATAAAATTATATTATGATAAATTAAATAAAATTTGATTATAATAAATTAAAAAATTTTATAATTTATTACTATAACATTATCTTTTAAACTATCTAATTTAGTAAGCAAATTTGCCTGTTAAAATAATTAAATAAAGTAAAATATAAAAAAATTTTTTTATAGAAATCTTTATTACAACTAGCTATGCTAACTTTTAAAAGCTTAAATTATATATTACACTTGATAGTTGCAATATAGTATACTCAAAATAATTTAAACAAAAAGTATAGATTTATATAATAGCTATAAAATAAATTATTTATTTAGACTTTTAAATTATATTATCGTTTTTATATTACTTCAAATTCAGTTCTGTAAAATTGATCTTAAAAAATCTTTAATCAACTTCAATATCATATTATGAAAGATATCTTTATATAATAATCATAAAGATCTTTTATAATTATTACATAAAGGTATCTTTTTTACTAAAAAATTTAATTGTAAAGACTATAGTATAGTTAACTAGTTTTAGAAGTAGTACTAAGAAAATTTTTTAAAATAAGAATTACATAATATCTAGCATGTAGTATATTTTTATTTTAGCTTAGAAAATATAAAGATGCATCTTAATAAAATTTAGAACAATTGTACAAAAATTGGGCAAAAAAAAATTTAGCAAGCAAATTTGTTTGCTAGACAGTTTAAAAAATAATGCTATTTTTTATAAATTATATGATTAATAATTTTATAATATTGAGTTATAGTATAAATATTATATTATATAACTAATTTTAGAAGTTTAATATTAGTGCTAGTTAAAATTTTTTTTTAAGTTAAAGTTTTCTGTCTTTAAAGATCAATGTTTTTATTCAAGTATTTGAACATGAATGCCTTTAAGAGCTTTTATATATAGAAGGTTACAACTAACTGCATATACATTTTTGGTATCTAATTTAAGTCATCTATCTATATATTACTATACAGGTTCTATACTAGGTGCTATATCTGCAAGCCAACTATGAAACTTGTCTATTTAAACTCTTTGCATATGTAGTCTGACTTGTAATTACAAAAATATCTTTTAGACTACACTTATTCAAAGTACTTAATGCTTTCAAAACCCTTAGAACTAATTTATTTTTAACAAAAAACTTACTAGAACCTTTTGTATTCTACATATAGCTAACCTAGTTTTATGCAATATGCTATAGTTATTTAATACTTGTAGTTATAGAAGTTATCTGTTTAACTGCTATGTTATACTATTTCTATTTTTGTAAAATTCACTAGAACTTCAATACTTATCATCACAATGTCTTCTCTATTATCTTTTACTAACTGCTATTCAAAACTAATAGAATTCCTATGACTTCTAATTTAGATAGTTTGATATAGTATATATATATATATATTTTTTTTGATAATTCTGGCAGCCTAGTTAGTTATATGCTCTTCTATATATCTTGTTATTTAGTTTATTTGCCTATCCCTTTAGAGGCATCCATCAGTTTAACTGTATCATCAGAAGTTCATGCTACCTCTTTACTTAAAAATTTTCAAGTAGGCTTTTAATTCTTCAATTCTTTAATTTACTGTGCCTAGTAATCTTATTGTGAGTTTGTACTAAGGTCTTATATAATACTGATTATTAATATTTTGCTATCTATGTGTAATGTTATGCTTTGTATAGATGCTCTGAGCTTCTATTCAAGATAATGTAACTTAAGGTTACAAATATACCAATCTAACTGATCATTAAGAAACAGTTTGCTGTAATACAAATTAATTTTCAAATTTCATTATAAGTAAGATTTAAACCTTAGATCTGCTACTTGGAAAATGACAATTCAACTATTATACTAGGATTACTATTCTTTATATTAGTTAGAATTATATTGATACTAGTCAGATTTTTTAATATAAAAATTAGTTAGCATTAATATAATTCTAGTTTATACTAATATTAAACTTTTAAACTAAATTTTTTAATATAAAAATCTAGCCAGCATTAATATAATTTTAGTCTACAATAATTCTAAATTTTAGATCAGGTTTTTTAATATAATCAATATAATTTTGATTAATACTAATCTTAAACTTCTAAAGTAAACTTTTTTATAACTGTTATTATTTCTAAAACATCTTGTAAAAAATTAACTAAATAATTATTCTGCTAATTTAATAAAGTATTAATTTTTTTTTTTTTTAAGTTAAAGTTCCTATCTTGGGAGTTGCGATGTTTTTATTCAAGTATATTAGGACATGGCATGCC
>CAJVQA010010397.1:0-11415 GCA_910591915.1 Cetraspora pellucida | reverse complement strand
TTTTTTTGCAAGTATATCTGCTCTGTTATTCCACTTATCATTACTATGACTTTTAATTTTAACTAATTCTATTCTATTGTTTTTGCTTTTGAGTAGGTCTATGATATTTATTATCCATATTGCATTTTTCTTTTTTAAGACTCTGTCATCTTCTATCTTTTGAATTGCTCTATTAATATGTCTTAGTGCTGTGAAACTGTTTGTATGCACTTCTATATACTTTTCTTCTAGTATAGTTAAAATTGCTAACCATATTGCTGCTAATTCTGCTGTTGTTGCCAAGGGTCAACCTTCAAGTCCTAGTAATATTTCTTCTTCTGGCCAGTTTTCTCTGTTACTAACCTGCATCCAACCAATGCCCATCTTTTTTATATTATTTTTTTTTTCTTTTTATATAATGCTTCATCTGTATAAAGAGTATATTTGTTTTTGTTTTTCTTCTTGTTTCTTGTTAGGGCTTCTATTACATAATCTGTAACTTTACACTATCAAATTTTTGTTTCTTAATTATTTCTATCTCTAATTCTTCTATTTGTTTTAACTCGATTAAACTTCTTTCTTCTTTTCTTCATTCTTCTATTGTTCTGTTTTCTAACATTTGTTCTAGTGTTGCATTAATTTTATTACTGCTTTTCTCTACTAATATTTCTAAAACTGCCTTTATATTATTGTTTCATCTTATCCACTTTTTACAAATATCTGTCATTTGCTTTGTTCTGTTATCATATCCTTTGCATTTGCTTATTTCAGTATATGTCTTGCTAGTACTTAACTAAAATTTTTTTCTTTTTCTTCTTTAATATCTTACTAAGTTGCTGATTGTGCCTTGGTCCATATATAATTCATTCTTTCTTCCTTTTGTCTTCAGATATCTTTGTCTATTTAATCATTAGTGCCTATGTGTTGTAGTCTCTGATCTTATATTAGTCATATATTTTTCTACTTGTCTGTGTTATTAACATCTTTTCTTCTATTTCACTAAACCATTTGGCTTTTTTCCCTTTACTTAACAGCTTTAGAAAACTTTTAAGCTGTCTTTATGTAATTAGATTCTCACCTTTTATATTTACTAGTTGGTTTAAATATATTAAACCCTATCTGTTATTGCACTGCTACTTGTTGCCCACAACTTGGCTCTAATTAAGTCTCTTATACTCATTCTATACCTATATACTTTCTATAAATGATGTTCTGCTCTGATATTTATTCATATCTCTCTTGCTTTAACTATTGTTTAACAGACTAAATTGTGCTTTCAATACTTTATTTCTTCTGGTCTTCTTTTAGAGTCTCAAATGTCTTTTACTAAGCCTACTTTTTGACATTCTTAAGCTATTCTAAGTTTTGTTAGATTATCTAAAGTGTCTTTTCTGTTAAGTCTTGCTAATAGACTACTTATTTGTTTTGTTGTTATTTCTTGACTTAGTGATTTGCAGTTTCTTAGATTCTTGTACTCAATTATGCAATTGTTTGTTGTTCTCATTATATTGCATTTGTGTTTTGCTAAACATATTATTGGCTAATGAATCTTGTTAATCATCTTTTCTGACATTCTTGTTAGCTGTAAAAGGTAACCTAATTTTGGAATAATTACTGTGTTGTTTAGGTAAGTAATCTGGCTTATTGTTATTTTTTTTATATTTAAAGTTTTTAACTATTTGGCTAACTATTCCTTTTGCTTTTTTGCAAACTAGTGACTCTTTCATTTTGCTATTTAGCCAAATTCCTAATGATCTTACAATTTTGTTTCTTGGTTTTTCTGTTATTCTGCTCTGTCCAAATGCAATTTCTCTATCTTCCTTTTTTAGTCTCGAGTTTATCACTATAAGCTTTGACTTTGCTCTATTTATTTCAATATTATTTGCATTGAAAAACTGCTTTGCAACTTCAAGAATTTTAAGTAATTAGTCTTTGCTGTTTGCAATCTATGTAGTATCATCTGCATAAGCAATCATTGCTTGCTTATATTTTGTAATACAATTAATATCTGTATTTTTTAATGTTTTTTGCTCTATTATATAGTTTAGTAATTTATTTTTTTAAATTCTTTCTAATAGTGAATTGTAGAAAAGTCACCAGATGAGTGGAGAAATCATTTCTTCTTGATCTATACCATCTTCTGCTATTATTTTTTCTGTTAGGCCATAGGCTGTAATCACCTTAAGTTGGCATTTGCAGAAAAGGTTGATAATATATTTTATTGTTCTTTGTAGTACTTTTACTTTTTTAAGTACCCATTTCAAGCTTTCCAATAGGACTGAGTTAAATGCCTTCTTTATATCTTGCAGAAGTATTCATGTTTCTTTATTTTTCTCTTGTGCTTCTTCCATTATCATGTTTAGCATATGTATTGGTTGCTCTGTAGAGTTGCCAAGCAAGCCTGTGTAATTTGGTCCTTTGAGTATTCCTCTTTCTGTAAATATCTTGGCTAGTCTTCTTGTTACTACCTTTGTGACTAGCTTTCTAAAGATTTCAATTAATGCTATTGGTCTAATATTGTTCAGATTATATTCCCAGTCTACATCTTTTGGAATTAAATAAACTTGTGCTATTTTCCACTTTTTGGGCATTTCTTCTATTTCTAAAACCAGATTTGTAAAGGCTCTGAAGAACTTTTATGATTTCTTTTCTGCTCGTTTTATTAAAGTGTAGCTTATGCCTGAAATTTTTGAATTATATTCCTTTTCTTCTATCTTTTCTTCTAGCTTCTCATACCAAAACTTCTTAATCTACACTTTTGGATTATATACTTTTATCTATTCTTTAGGCATCTCTTCTAGTTTGGTTTTTCACTTTCTAAATTGATTTTCAAAATGTTTTTCTAAACTATCTAAAACAGCCTTAGGTTCTGTTATTAGACTGGTTTCCTCAGTACTTTGTATTATAAATTTGTCCAAAACTATCTTTTTGTATGGTTTGTTTAGAAGGCTGGCAATCATTTGTCCTTGATCAGTTTTTATTATTTTATATCTTCTATTTATATTTTCTTTTATCTGTTTTTTTTAAGCTTGTTCCTACTCTTCTTTTCTTTTGTCTTTTAAAATTCTTTGTCAGTCTTTTATATCATCTATTCAAGCTTCTGACTACTATTTGTATAGCTTTGTAACACTGCTCCTATTTCTTTACTGATGTCTATAAGTTTCTTATTTATCTCTTTCTTTTCTTCTTTTCTTATCTCTTAATTTTTTTTTTATTTTTGCTTTTTTAATTATTTGTTGCAATTCAATTATGTGTCTATACTGTTGTGGCTTTTTTCAATAATGTCTTTTGTTTATTCTTGTATTGAATATCTTCTTTTTTAGAATCTTTTTATTTGTCACATCTATTATAGCTTCTTTTATTGCATTTCATATATGGTCTAGCATATATGTACAATATCTGCTGCTTCTTCTTCCTTTTTCTAATTGCTTCAGTGCTTTTTTTCACTCTAGTTGTACTTGAAGCTCTTTGGCAAATGCTTTTCAGTCTTCTTGCTTTGCTTCCTTATACAGATACATCATTCTCATTTGGACTTTACATTTAGTTTCTACACAGCTCTGGTTTGCAATTATGTGTTCTAACTATATAACTATTGTAACTATCTTGTGGTCACTGCTTGTTATACCTTTTGCTTCTTCTATATTGGTTTCTTGAAGACTAGCTGCAATTGTTTTTGACAACCAGATATAATTAATTCTTGTTGCTGCTTCTTGACTTGACCATATATATGTTCTTTCTGTTAAATGCAACTTTTTGAAAGAGTCTGCAAAGTCTTGCCTTTTAAGCCAATTGAAGATTGGCAGTTTTTTATAGTCTATTGTCTATAGATGTAGTCTGTCTAGTATATTGTCTACTGTATAGTTGAAATCCCCAAGTATAACTATTTCTGTATGCTTTTTCTTGTTTGTTACTATTTCTACAATTTTTTGCTGTACTTTCTTGCTAATTGCTTTGTTATTTGGTGGGATATATACTCCTATTATTATCAGTACTAGTTGTTTGAAGTATAGTTTTACTTCTATTATATATTTTCTATATCTTTTGACTGCTCTAACATGTTTTTCTCAGATTTCATCTATTAGAATTCTAATACCTGATTCTTTTTTCTTGTCCATTACTGCACTTAGCCAAAAACTTTTAAATCTTATATTAAGGTTATACAACAAGATCTTTTTTTCTTTTTCTACAATATTCATTTCTGTTATTCCCAAAAATACTATTTCCTCTTCTTTTGTTCAGCCTAGCAGGTTTTCTAATTTCCAACCTCTGGTCTTAAGTTCATTAATGTTGTGATATGCAATTTTTATTTCTTTCTTCCCTTTTTTTCATTTTTCATTTAGTTGCTTGTATCTTATTTTCATGTTTACTGCTTTATTTTTTTCTTTTCTTTTCTTACTTTGGATTAGAAGATTCCTCTCTATTTTTTTTTTCAAATGTTCTTCTCTCATTATGTAGAAAATTTTTGATCTTCTTATTCATATTCATAAGTTCAACTTGAGTGCCCTCAGGAGTGATTGGCCAGATCTTCTTTTATATCTAGCTAAGTATCCTTCAACTGATTAAGTCTGTTCAAGATCTGGCTTAAGACTTCTTTCATCTGTCTTGTTTCCATATGTACTTGTGTATCTAGTCTTATCTTCTTTTTAATTATGTTTTTATCATTTCTTTTTCATTAATGTTTTTGACTCCTAACTATTTTTCTATGTTATATAACTGGAGATCACTTTTTATTTCAATGTATCTTCTATCTAATACCTGCTTATTTTTGTTCTAGCTTTCCCCATTTATAGCATCTCTATCTTCTAATTGCTCTTCTGCATCTTGTATTTGAAAGTCTTTTCTTTTTTCTGTATATCTTCTGTTTAAACTTTAGCTAGTTCTTTCTTAGCTTCTTTCTCTTCTTTCTCTAACTCTTTCTTCTTTTCTTATTTCTTTCTTTCTTTTATTTAGCCAGAATACTTAAAAATTGTTATATTTAATTGGCTTTAATTGAGCTGTCTTCATCTCTTTTTCTGTCACAAATGTAATTATTGCTGTTCTTCTTTGATTCCTATTTCTGTTTAGTGGGATATATATCAATTTTGCACCTTTGGTTCTTAGGCAGTGTAGCAGCAAAACTTCTGAAGCCTTGCTTAGCAGATCTGTTATTTTTGCTATGTACTAACTTTGCCTTTGTTTTGCTTTATAATTTTCTTTACCTTCTGTTACTCTTACCAGTTTGTTACTGTTAACTGGTATGAACTATGGTATGTTTTTTTCTTCTGATTTTTCTACTTGAACTATCATAAAGAACTTGTATTTGGATCTCTTAATTCTTGTTATATGTACTTTCTTGAATCTTCTGCCCATATACTTGATCTTTTTTCTGTTTATGTCTGCTGGTAAATCCCAAATTGTTATATATTTATATTTTTATGTTTTTTTTTCTTCTTCTATATCTATTTGATTTTCTGTAGATTCTTTTTTGTTTTTTTGCTTTTCATATTCCTTCTTCTTAAATTTTAATATATTGTTTCTTTCCTTCTGATATTTTTTGTCATATATTTCTTCCTTTTTCTTTTTGTCTATTTTTTTTTCTTCTGCGATTATTCTGTACTAGTCACTTTCTATTTTGCTAATTCTTTGTATTGCCTCACTTCTGCTGTACTCACAGTTGAAGTCTATCTCTATCCATAGATTTCCTCTTTTAAAAACTTCTTCAATGTTTTTAACATGCTTATTATTTTTTAATGATCATCTGATAAAGTTTGTGCATTCATCTTTAGTCTTCTCTGATACACTATGTGCACATATGTTTGCAAGTAAGCTGTTGCTTTGATTACATCCTCTTTTGCTCAGTGCCCACATGCTTTCTTCAAGTGGTACTTCAAATATATCAATTTCTCTTTTAATTTCTTGTTTTCTTGTTTTCTTTCTTTTCTTTTCTTCTGTTATTAATCCCTGTCTTTATTCTTTTCTATCCATTTTTATGTCTTCTTGTTCTTAATCTCTTTTCTGTTCTTCTTCTTTTTCTTTACAAAAGGATAATAATTCAGTTTCTACTTGGTTATTACTTGTTTGCCCTATCTGTATACTTACTTTTCCTCTTGTAATCTCTATGCTTGCTTGTAAACTTTTGTTGACCTTTTTATTCTCTTTTTTCTTTTTTCTTGTCTTTTCTTTTGATACTTCTTGTCTTTCCTTTATCTTATTTGTCTGTTGTTGTTCTTTCTTCTTTCCTGTACTTATTCTATCTTGATGTTGTTCTACAAAATCAAACTTCTTTTCAGGTTGTTCTTTTTCTGCTTTTTCTAATATCTCTTTTGTTATTTGCAGAAGTGCTACTTCATTTGGGTTTTGTTTTGTGAGTGCTACAATGATATTATCTTCTCTACTTGGTATTGTATATGTCTTATTTGCTTCATTAAAGAAGATTTTATTATGCACACTGTTTATAGCCTTATACACCTTTCTTGTAAAAATTGCATTAAAGCTTTTTCTATATTCTTTTGGCAAATTTTTGTTCATGTTGCATAGTCATTTTCTATATACTTCTATATCACATATTGTATCTATACTAAACTGGTTTGATGTATGTGTTTGTTTGTTTACTTTGCTAGTCCTATTATGACTTTTTGTATTACTTGAAGGATCTATGATACAGAGTATTGGCAGTTCCCTAATTTTTCAAAAGAATTTTCTACTTTTCATCAAAATTCTTTATATGCTGTTCTCTGCTATTGCTCTAGTTCCTTTTCTATATTCTTCTATTAAATATATACAAGTTTTGTTGTTCTGTCTTTTTTGTTAGTACCTCAAGTTTTGTTTTCTAGTCTAGTTGTTAAGTTTTTCTATGTTTTTTTTTCTAGAATTTTTCAGTCGAGGAATCTACAGAAGAGAGTTTTTTTTTTATATTATATGATTTTTGATTTATAATTTTGATTACTTATCTGATAACTTATATAGTTATATATTAATCATCTTTATTAAAAATAATTATAGTGAAGCTTATATTTACTTTTTATCAAAACCTAAATTTTTATTTAATTATTTTATCTTATTAGTTCAAGCTATCTGGCACTATTTGAATATTTAACTAAAATTAAATATGTTAACATTAGTTTTTCCTATACTAGCATTTTTAGATTATTAATTTTTTTTTACTTTTTATCTATTTTAATTAAAGCTTAAACTTTCTAACCCATTAAGACCAACAATTAATGCTATCTTTAATCAAACTTGTGATTTTAATCTTACAATCACAACTTACAATATTAGAGATTTCAATACTTTAACTAAAAAAAAACTTGATAAGATTACTATATTTACTACAACATTTCAATTATTAGTATAACTAAAACCAAAATATTAAATAATACTAATCTATTTTTTTGCAACATCAATACATTTACTTATTACTAGTCTAATTCTGAAACTTTAGCTAAAAGAATATCTATAATGATCTGTAATAATCTTAAATTCTATATATATAGATGCTTAATATATTTAAATGAAGCTATTGCCTTAGACTTATTTTTTAAAAGCAATATTAAACTTTACATAATTTCAGTCTACTTGTTATTTTATTTTATTTTTTTTATAGTTAAACTAGTTTTTTGAGGACTAGGACTTTTTTATTCAGTATAATAAAACATAGTAGCTTGCAATCTGATTATCTCAGAAGAGCTATCTTATATTAAAGAGTACATCTAGCTATATATACACTTTTGGTATCTAATTTAAGTAGTCTGCCTATATATAGGTTCTATATTAGCTGTCATATCTGCAACTTAACTATGGATGTTGCCTATTTAAACCTTCTGTACTGCAATCCTTATTGTATCACTAGAATATTTTTATTACATAATATCAGTTGAGAAGTTTTAAATGCATACTCATATTTTTAAGACCTCTGCCTTATTTCATGCAAATTATTCTTAAGATATTGTTATTAGAGCCTTCTGCATTCCAATTTATAGCTAAACATAGTTTACAACTTTTGTGAAGTTTATACAACCCAGTACTCTCCTTTTACAACCTCATCAATATCTTGTTTATTCTTGCAAGTCCTTTTATACTACCAATCTAGTTAGTCCTGCATGATGCAACTTTATGCCTAAATCAATCAGTAGCCAGATTAATGAACCCTCTACCTAGAGGTTCTTGCTTATACAGATTACCTGCTCTAGGTTTTCTTCTTTGGATCACGATTTTTACAGATGGCACTGTTAAAAATTGTACTACCTCTTCACTTGAGATTTTCATGCAGACTTTTAATCTAAATATATACTTTCTGAATTTATTCATATGATATTGCATACTTTTAAAGTTAGTCTTAGTATAACCAGAATTATAGGATCTACAAACCCTAGATTACAGATAAGTTTGCCAAAATAGAACTATTTTTTTAAAATTCTGTCATCAATAGGAATTGAATATTGGATCTACTGCTTAGAGGATGACAACTTTACTTGTTATCTACTAATTTTATAAAACAAAATAATATACAAAATATGATTATAAGCTAAATTCAATTAGCATATTAACTAAATCTTTATCCTAGAGTGTAGCAACCTAGTAAAGTAGTTAGGTTGTTAATTTTTCAACTAGTAGGTTAGGTGTTCAAATCCTATTGATAGTAAAAATTTAAATAATCATCTATGTAATATTTGTATTATATATAGTAACTGTTACTAATAATTAGATTAGAATATCTGTAATGGCAGTTATATCAGCATAACTGACAGATCATAGAGCATCTGTGTAACTTGTTATACAGAAAAATGCAAACTAACAAATCAGGCAATACAAATACTAGATAAGTTCTTGTAACTATGTAAATCTGTTAAAATTGAGTAACAAGAAGTCTATTTAAGAAGACCTGAATAGAAAGATAGCCAGATCTTTGACAGCTCTACTGTAAAGGCTAGCTCAGTAAAACAGATACTAAGATTGTAATATCTGGTTATAATAACTAAACACGCAAGAACCTTCAAGTTGGGAGTCTTAGAGATACCATCAACCAAGCCATTAGAACAAACTAAAAAAAAGAATATTTACTAATCTGATATACTAATAGACTGGTTATAGTCCTATATGGGGCTATTTGAATTGGAAGTTTGATAAAAAGACTAAACAAAAGACAGCAGTATACTAAAGAATCTGAATTATGCTATAAAGTAGATGCTGGAGTTTGTGTGAACTCTACAAGGGCACAGTAGTTAAATAATATAACTCTGACCACAAGTGTTGGTTCTGCTATAGTAATATCTAGATTAGTTATAAAAATAAATATAGAAGGCTCTGAGAAGTTTACTTCGAGGATATATTAGTTCTAAAGTTGAAACAATAATCTGAACATCTAAGTATAACTCAGTAAGTTAATACAGGTTATAGATTCAGAGAGTTTAAAGTAGAACATTCAAGCAGAGATGTTAGATACAGCAATTAGTAAAAAACCTTTGGATGGACTTCTTAAATAGGTAATATAGAAAAGTTATACATATAGCTAATTGTACTCTCTCTTGTAGTGATTCATAAAATCACATTACCAATAAGTGATTAATAAAAGTCAAAAGACCAAAGAGGTTATCTTAAAACTAAAAAAAAATTTTTATTCTATTATTTTAAAAAATTTTAATACACAGAACTCTATATACAGTGCTTCTAACAAATATAAACTTATTAACTTGCTTAATTACTTTAACATGTATAATATTAAAGTATATTTTAATAATACTCATCATATTTAATTCAATAATACTAGTAACAGTTATATTGATTACATCTGAACTGTTAATTTAATATTTAATTTTTTCTTTTATATAATCTTAATTCAAGTAATACTAGCACTTTCAGTAATTATTTAATTTTTTTATCATTTTAGACCTTTTTAAATACTTGTCTCTTAGATTGTAGGCTTTCACAAGCAAATTTGTCTGTATAATTGTATTTTTTTTAACTCTGATTTACTTTTTAAAATATTAAAGTATCTAAATAAAATTTAATATAATAATATTTGAAAATAAGAATTACTTTTTTGCAATAATTATTTTTAAATTATAAGAAAAAAAAAGTTGATTGCTTTTAGACCAAAAATATGTAATTTTAAAAAAAATTTTTAATAAACTATTTTTTTAGTTTATCTATGATAAACTTTTTAAATATTAATTTTAAACCTATAGTTTTTAATACAACTTTTTAGTTTATATTAAAGATTACATTTTTAATTATTATAAGTTTAATAATTTATAAAAGATGTGGTAACCTAGTAAAGTAATCAGGTTGTCAATCTTCAAGTAGCAGGTTTAGAGTTTAAATCCTATAGATGATGAATTTTGGAAAATAGATTTGTGTTATAGTAACTTTACCTGTTAATTAGTTAGATTAGTGTATCTGTAACCTTCAGTTGCACTATTTCGAATAAGAGCTTAGAGCATCTATGCTAAGTATAATGTTATACTCATATAAAGGAATGTTAATAACCAGTATTGTATAAGACTTTGATGCAAATTTATAATAAGACTACTGGATGTAAAAAGTAAAGGAACTAAAAAGTCAAAAACTTATTTGGAAATCCTAAGTAAAAAGATAACACAAAACTTTCAACAATGCTATCAAACTAATAAAAGCCTATGAAACACTTCTAAAGGAATAGGCCGATAAACTAAATAACAAGATATGTAGAAGAGCATATAATCAACTAGGCTGCCAGAATTGCTAAAAGAAAAGGATACTAAGGTATACTATATTAGACTATCTAAATTGGAAGTCTAAGAAGTTCTGTTAGTCCTAAGTAGTAATTAGTAGAGAATGATGAAGAGGATGTCAGATAGATGGTACTGGGGTTTTGAATAAACCTTATAAGAGTAAAAGTAGTTTAATAATTAGCTCTGACTGCAAGTAATAGTTTAGACTAAAGTAATATCAGATGAGTTATAAGTATAGAATACAGAATGCACTGGTAAGTTTAGTACAAAGTTAAACCTGACTTAGTAACTATAGCATATCTTTACCAGTTTACCAGAGTCATTGGTAAAGTATAATGAATACAGGATTAGAGTATTTAAATAAAGGTCCTACAGATGGGTCTTAGATATAGTAACTAGTATAAAACCTTCAGGCAGACTACTTAAATTAGACAATAACTAAAGTTGTATAAGTGGCTAGTTGTACACTCTTTTTATAATCACCTCTGCACTGTTATATCAACAGATGCTAGCCAACTAATACTTTTAATAAAATCTTGGATCACATATACTCATCTTAATATTTAAAAAAAAATAAAAAAAAAGTTTAATAATTTATATATAAAAATTAATACTTGTTTTAAGAGCTAAAATTTTTTTTAGTTTTAGAAACATATGAAATTTTAGAAAATCTAAAAAATATTTTAATAATAAACTTTTATGTTATATAATCTTTAAACTTTAATTAATTAAAAGTTTTTTAATAAAG
>CAJVQA010010396.1:0-11415 GCA_910591915.1 Cetraspora pellucida | reverse complement strand
TAGATTTTTATCTGTGTTAGTGTATCCCATATCCACTAAACCAGTTTTGGTGCCAGAGGTGTTCGAGTTTCAGTAAGTCCATTCCTTTCCCATAGTTTCCTTTTATATTCATCGTATCACTCGCTAGTGTGCCTTCTCTCTATTTCTGGTATGTTCACCGCTTCTCTCGCATCGAACGCCAACTCTCCATATAGGGAAACTTCTTTCCAGGAACTTCCTTATATACCAATCTTCTATTCACATGAACTTAAGCCACAGGGCTTCGCGTACATTCATATGCTTCCGTAAATTACAGAGTTTTGCCTCCAGCTGGAATTGAAATGTCGACCTTGTCTGTGGAGGGAGGGGCATCTAGACCACTAGGCTACGGGACCCCATCCCTATTAATAAATTTCCTTTTTAAATAAATTTTATTTAACAATATGAAATTAAATGAAACCAATTTTAGAAATGATTTGAGATTACATGAAAAATGTTTTAAAGAAAAAAATTTGGAAATAAGAACAAAAAAAATAAAAAAAAAATAAAAAATAAAAATAAAAATAAACTACAGAGAAGTTGAAGTTGTTTTCTATTATAATTCTGTCAATTTTAGACCTATAAACTTTTTTTGGTCTTGTTTTAATTGAAAGAGAATGCTTTACAACTTTTCTTATTACTATAGAGTAGGTTAATAAGATACTTTATAAAAAATAATTAAAAGTTTAATAGTAAATACCAAAGTATGTTTTGGTAGTGTTAAACTGGAGTTCGAAAGTTATAAACTTGAAACTTTCAAAATATATACAAAATTAAAAGCTGATCAAGTTTGTTTAAGACTCCAAAGTTAGTTATTTTAGTAAAATAACCAGATATTAGCAATTTTAGTACTAATAAATTTTTAGTATTTTTGTATACAAGAGATTTAATAAACTTAATTTGAATATATTAATTATTTTGAATATAATAATTTATATTCTATAATTATTAGAAATGAAGATTTTAAAATGTCTTTAAATACAAATTACAAATTGTAACTTAATAGTTATTTTAAATATGATGCAGGTAGTCTATATTTAATAATTACACAAAGTGTTTTAATTTTTTAAATAGCTATAACTTTTTATCTAAGAGGTTTTAAAAAAATCTAACTAGTAACTTTATAGAGCTATATTAGCTCTACATATGTGTCAAATATCTTTTTAGAATCTGATTACTATAAAAAGTTGATATATTTTAAAAATTAAAATTTTATATATAGATTTATAAATTTATATATAAAATTTTAATTTTTAAAATGCATCAATGCTTTACAGTGATCAGTTTCTAAAAAAATATTTGACACATATGTAAAGCTAATATAGCTCTATAAAGTTACTAGTTAGATTTTTTAAAACCTCTTAAATAAAAAGTTATAGCCATTTAAAAAATTAAAACACTTTGTATAACTATTGAGTATAGACTATCTGTACCATAGTTTAAATTCAATGCCAATTTATATTTAAATAAAAAAATTATTAAATTTTATTAAAGAAATATATATATATATATTTTTATATTAAACTAGTCTTTTTTAGAACTGGAGCTTTTTATTTAGTAATTAAGATATAGGAACTTATAGCCAAAGTCTCAAAGGAGTTACCTTTATATTAGAGAATACAACTAGATATACATAAATTTTTGATGTCTAATTTAAGTAGTTTGCTAATAGTTTTATATTAGCTATTATATTTGCAATCTAACTAGAAGCATTGCCTATTTAAACCCTCTATATTTCAATTTTTACTATATTATTAGATCATCTCTGATACATATGTTAGTCAAAAAGATCTAGATGCTTAGTTATATTCTTAGAACTTTATATTTTATTTTATGCAGTATATTCTTAGAAGCATCATTACTAGAGTTTTTCATATTTTATATATAGCTAATTTAGTTTTATATAATATACTATAGTTATCTAATACTTGCAGTCAGAGCTAACCTTAAACTGCTACATTACAGTATTCTATTTTTGTAAGCTCTTCCAAATTCTGGTACCTATCTTTCTAACATTTTCTTCATCATTTTCTACTAATCTTAAAATCAACAAACTTTTTAGACTTCTAATTCAGATAGTCTAGTATAGTATATCTTAGTATTCTTTTTTTTTAGCAATTCTGATTGCCTAATTGGTCATATACTTCTCTATACATCTTTATCATCCAGTTTATCTGTCTGTTCCTATGAAGGTATTTTATAGACTTTTATTAGTTTAACAACATTATTAAAAGTTTATATTACCTCTTTATTTAGAAATTTTCAAATAAGATTCTGTCTTCTTGGTTTTTAGTCTTCTACATCTGGTAGTTTTATCATAAATTTGTACTGAAGTCTTATGCAACACCAGTTATTAACATTTCTTTAGTGGTTTAGATTTAGATAAAAGGTAAACATAGGTTTTACTATAGTTATATTTAATAGAAATAGTTAATGTATAAGCATAGGAGTTGTCAAATAAACAGTCAAATCTATAAATATATATAAAAAAAATAATGGTAGATGGTTGTAAGATAAAAATATTTTATAACAAGTACTAAGTTGAATATAATTGTAATATTGTTTGGCTATAGTAGTTTCATTATAGCCTTCTAAAATAGTTCCTATAAGTTGATGGCAGATGTAATCAAGTTCAGTATATTTTATAATTTAATTGATATTAGGTATATTAATATTTGTTAAAATGAATTTAGAAGAAATAGATATAGATAGATAATAAGTATAGTTCAATAGTTGTAAAAAAAAGTACTTAGATAAAGGTTAAAATCTGTATAATAAGTATATATAATATTTACTGTCATCGAGTTTGATTGATATTGCAAATGTATATTTAAGATTGTTAAATTATTAATAGTTATAATGATGAATATGTTTTAAGAAAAAGTTAAGTGTTTGAGGATGTGGAAGTTGAGGTAAGTTTAAACATACTAGCCATTGGTTATAGTATAAGTCTAAATCATATAGTGTATTGTAAGATGGGTCTTGTAATACTTTTTTAGTATAAGATAATTAAATAGAATTTAAAAAAATAGAAAGTTCTTTTGTAAGTTTGCTTACCATATGCCTAGCTCTAACAGCTGTAAAGAGTGTTATAGTCTGCTCTATACATTGACTCTGGCTATTATTAACTTGATTCTTTATATAAATAAACTTAACCACCCATTTACTTACATTATTCTCTTCCAAGAATAGTCTACTAAATGTAAAGAACATTATTATTTTAGAAATAATAGCTGCATTTATGTTCTCTACAGAAGAGTTTATTAAAAAAGATTATAAAAGAGTATTATAATATAATCAGGTTATGAGTTTTGTTATGAGTTTTGTTTTATGTTTTGGTTAGTATTTTCAATATTTGATTTTGACATAATAATGTCATCATTAGGAAGCTCAAATGAGTTATTATTTTTTTTAAATGATAAAGATGTTGGTTTAGTTAAAATATGAAATCAGAAAATATAGATTTAGTTTTAGTTATATTAAATTTTAAAATATAAAATTTGTTGAGTTTCAAGATAAAATATTTTGTTATAAGCTTTTCTAATTAAAAAAATAAAAAGTTTGTCATTTTTAAGAATATAGAAGTATATAACTACTCTAGCTAAATACTTAGTACTAGTAGGTTGGCTAGTAATTTTGACAATAATTTGTTGTAGATAATAGTTATTAATTTGATTATTATTGACAACAACACTAAGATAAGGTTTGAAAAAGCTATAAAAGTAATAGCTTTTACATACTTAATTGGTTTTAATATTATTAAGTTTAGTAAATTCTTTTTTAGTATCTAAGATAAGTTGGTAAAGAAAAGTGATAAGTGTTGGTTTGTTAAAAGTAGTAGCTTTAGGTAAGTCTTTGTTAAATATAGAGAATTTAAGAATAGGATATGTCCATTTAGATTTGGACTGTATATTGATTAAAGCTAAAAAGTAATTATATAAATCAATAATAAAAAAAAGAGAAGATAAGTTTTTAATATTATGTTCTGTATCTTTAGATAGTATTGTATAATTTTAACTGTACAAGTATGAATATGGTATAGAACTGCTTTGAAATATAATTTAAAGTACTCTTATAGAGATTTAATAGAAATAATTTTAAATTCAGAGAATAAAGGAGCTTTGTATATATTAGACAATTTGAAAAAAATTTGGTATTTAATATAGTCAAATGTTTTTTTCTAATCAATATTATAAAATTATTATTTGTAAATATTAAAGAATTTTCAAACCTGGCTTTGAATTCTGGTAGATGATTTGAATTTGAAAGGTTTAAAGAAATTGTTTTTTAGAAATATTAAGAAAAATATTAATATTAAATTTATCATTATATTGAATTTTAAAGAATAATTAATTAATATTTTTTTTACTAAAATTGTAATATAATTTAAAATAAATAAGGTAAAGTTTAAGATTTTTATAAAACATTTTTGCATGAATAGTTTTGTATTTGTTATAAAAAATAAGATATAAGCAAGTCAAATTAAGAACTATTTGTTTTCAATTAGTGGTAGTATATAGAGAAATGGAGTTTTAAGAGACAAAAATTTTTGAATAGTTCAATTAAGTAAATAGGATTGTATTAAATTTTTGAAGAAGAGAAATAAAGATAAAATAAAATAATTTAAATAGAATAAATATTAATTGTTAATTAAAGGATTTGCATCATAGATAAAGTCAGTTAAAAATTTGAGTCTTTTGTTTACTAAAGTCTTAATTAAATATTTGTAATTAAATATTTGTAATTAAATTTTGATTTAAGACTTGTGTTAAATACTAGTTGAATACTTTTTCCTAGATAGATATCAATAAAATATAGTTTAATAAAAGTAAATAGTTGTTAAACAATTAGATTATTAAGTTTGATATTATTTTTCA
Source organism: Cetraspora pellucida (assembly GCA_910591915.1). Classification (NCBI taxonomy): domain Eukaryota; kingdom Fungi; phylum Glomeromycota; class Glomeromycetes; order Diversisporales; family Gigasporaceae; genus Cetraspora; species Cetraspora pellucida. The sequence continues at coordinate 6,520 of CAJVQA010010396.1, read as the reverse complement.
TAATATTAATTACTGAATATTCTTTAAACCAATTGAGGTCATTACTAGTATTTCTTTGAGTTTTTTTTCTTTTGTTTTTGTTATTTGGAATACTGTTGTTTTTTGTTTTTCTTTAAAAAAAAGGATTTGAGAAGTTAGATTTTGTTTATTGAATTTCATTTGTTAAATTTTAATAAGAACAAAAATTAGCTGTTGTTTAAGAATAAGAGAAGAAATAATTTATTTTTTAAAATTAGAAGAAGAAGTTTAAGTATTTAAACTAATCAGTTTAGATTTAATTAAATTGTAACTATTTGTTATTAAAATATAAAAAAAAAAATTTGTATTAATAGTTTAAGTTTAATATCTAATAAACTAGAAACACAAAGTTTATGAATTAAGTTTTGTTTAAAGATTATATAAATTGCATAATTAGAAGCATAACTATATTATTTTATAACTATACAAGAAATATTTTTAGCTTTGTATATAAGATATATATAGTAATATTGAGAATATGTAATGATTGCAAAAGGTATAAGATCTATTTAAAAACTGAAAAATAATACAGTATATAAGGTTTGAAAAAAGATAGATTAAATTGTTATTGTTTTAGAGTAGGTGATTAAGATAGTTCATTAGAAATTTTTCTAAAATGATTAATAAAGATAGTAGAAGTAATTTGAATCATAAGTTGTTTAAGAGAAGTAACATGAAAAATTCTATAAAATCAAAAAATGAAACTAGTATAATATATTTTACAAAGACATGTACTAATAATAAGTTGTTGAAGAACTTTGAAATAATAATATTTATAGTAGTATCACAATTAATTAGATTAATATTTACCAGAAATATATATAGAAATTAAGTTTTTTTTGATTATTTTTATACTATAATGATCTTTATATTTACTATGATAGTAGTTAATATCAAAGGAGTCAGAATCTTTAGATACTAAAGTAAACATAGTTTAAAGTTTGAAAATTAAAAATGAAATAGATTATAGAGATCTTAGATATAAAAGGATCTGAAAGATATAAGATATAACAAATAAAATAAGAGAATATGACAAATAAGTAGTACAGAGTGTGCAAGACAAGTAGTAATAATAATTGACATTAAACAAATTTTTATATTAATTAATTGAACCAAAAATAAAAAAAATTAAAATTTATATTAAATTAATTAATGATGTAACTTTTAGTAGTGATCTATAGGTGCTAAGCATTCTAGAATATAGGACCCTCACAAAAAAAAGAAAAACTTTTTTTGTAAAAAAAGAACAGAAGTTTTATAAAAGAATTTTAAAGATTTTTTATATAAAACCTTCAATATCGATATATATAATATATCAAAATGAAGTTCTAAATAAGCTCTGTCTTTTTGTTCAAAAAAACAACTAAAATTAGTTTAATAATTATTAAAAATTTTAGAAAACATAATTTGCAGTTTAATAGATATATCTTACTGTACAAGGGTCTGACAGATATAAAATTAAACTACCTATATATAAAATTCTAATATGAACAATTTTATTTAATAGACCAAAAAAGATTTACTTAGTAAATTATTTAGTTATTATCAATTTATTATCAGAAAATTTTAGTATAAATGATTTGTGTTCTTATCTATATTCTAAAAAACTTACCTATACAATACTTTATATAATAGAACCTTCTATAATGTTATTATCATATATAATACCTTCTTTCTACAAAGTTAATCTTCTTAAAAAAATTTTTAATCTGTATTTGTACTTTATTTGAAACTTTTCACAAAATTTTGCATTTAATTTGATTTCTATTTTAAGTTACAGGCTAAAATTATTTAGATTTTAACTCCAACCTAACTTGAACTGTTAATTTTGTATATAAGAATTAACAACTTATTCATTAAGTATAAAGCCTGACCTCTAAATAATAATTAATATAATTTTTAAATATTGTATAAAATTAACTTTTTATAGCAAAAATTAATACTGATTGTTTTAGAAATAAAAGATATAATAAAAGATATAAACAAAAAATAAAAAAGAATAAGAAGAAAAAAAACTAAACATAAAACTCATGTTTTATTATAAAAATAAATATTCACAATTATAAACTTATATTAGGATTTTAAAAATTATAAATTACTAAATACTAAAGTTTATATTACTAACTATATTTACTTAAATTTTTAAAATAAAAATCATATAGAATAACAATAGTAAGTCTTAATACTAATTGGCCAATTATATAATAGCTTTATATTACATAATAGAAGCATGCCTCTTAACCCTGTGCCAAACCCTAGATATATTGATAGCATGATGCAATAAGCCATGATTTATTGTTTTAGTATCTAAATAATAAATAATAAGCCATATAAAAAATGCGCTAGGATATCTAATAGCTTGACATTATACCAAATTTATAATGAAGAGTCTAGAAAATGAATAACAGATCAAATCTCTTAGCAACGTGCTATGACTAATTGTCGACAAAAATAAATCATGCTCATCAACATAGCAAAGCCCTTTCCAAAGTTTTAGAGTTTGACTTCTCTATAAATTTTTATTTTTACTAGAGGTCTTGTTTTCAAGGGTTTCACCTTTTGCCAGAGATTTCACCTTTCGCCAGAGATTTCTCCTTTTTCGTCGGGCTTCGCCTTTCGTCAGGGTTTCGTCAAGGTTTCGCCATTTCGCCAGGAGACTTTGTATTTGATATTTCTCAGGTTTAGGTTTCGCCTTTTGCTATTTGAGCAAAGTGGTTATGCCTAATAACTGCAGTTAGGAATAGACTGTCCCAAATTGATTCATTAACTCTTACATTAATTGACTTAGTCCTAGAAGGATTTATCCGCATCAACTAGTATTTTAATTGTATCGATAACATGTGATGCTTTGTCATAAAAATTATGTTATGAGAATGATTATAGCAAGATTTATTTTAAATCTTGATTATTGAAAGCGCTACACAATTTAATATGGGATTTAATAGTAAATCGATAAACTGTTATCGTATGTATAGAACCTCCAAAGATATTAATATTGTACAAGAGTTACGGGAGTAAGTTGGTTATCACATGGTCAACCAAATTTACATGCGTGTTTATTTTTCATTTTATTATATCATATCAAACACTTTTTGATACATAAAAAAAAACAAAATTAAGAACCAATGAAAATGGTGCGATAACAATTATTTAATGATTTCCGCATTAAGAAATCCCCCACAAAGCCCAACATTTTTTCAGCCATTGATGAGATAATACAATGACAATGACCTTGAAGGTTGCACGGTGAGATTTTAAAAAAAGCAGATAGAGAAAATTTCGCCAAAAAAATTTCGCTGCTAGGTTAGTGTTAGATTTTACTATTAATTTAGGTTAAAAGATTTAACAATTTAAATGTAAAAATATAATCTCATAATTAAATAGTTAAAAATTGAGTTGGAAAATTGAATTATTAATACCGTGTTTTGTGGATTAAAGTACTATTTTTGCCAAATAGTGTGACGTGTATTAATTGATATTTAACTTTTTATGAGTAAAAAATTGTATTACGTAGGTACTTTAATCCACAACATACGGTAATTAGCAATGTCAAAACCAATCGTTTTCTAAGAAATTATTTAGCTCGTGGATAAATGGCGAGTATTTTTTTTGTATAAACATACAGTATTATAATAAATCGTAGTTCAGTAGTTGAGAATATTTCGTGTCCTAAAATCATTTGCTTATTAATCATAAAATCAGATGACCAACATAAAATATTACAAGGTTTTAGTGCACTACCGAATTAGCAATATGTTCATACGGAATAGATTTGCGAAAACTCCGCATGCAATACAGATTAACTGAATCTGTTACTATCAATCATAAAATATAGAAATGATGAGACACTCTATTTGAGTATGTATTAAATGGTAATAAGCAAACCGCCAAACTGTAACTATTTGGCGGGAAACTTGAGGAATCATAAACCGTTTATTTTTTACCGTCATATAACACAAATTACGTAAAAGTGGCTTGATCATGTGAATTAAACTAATCTGGCCAATTAGACTATAATATTGGAAGTACCTTGAAAATCATTCAAAAATATTCTTTTGAATTCTAAGATTTTAAACATTTAAGGCTTAATTACTTTAAATCTCATACGATTCTTTTGTTGATTTCCGCCTCACACCTAATCAAGCAACTTTCTGATTGATCATATACACGTAATATAATATTTTTTGTCGATGGTTTCTACACAGAAGACTTTGCTGGTAAAAAATTCACATAAACCACATGCTCTAAAGCGATGGTGTTCAAGATAAGAAAAAAATGCGCAATTCAGTGGTAACAACATATTTCGTATATCTAAAAGCAATGAAGTAATTTTTAATTCTTGATCAATTGATGTCTAAAAAAGATATCATTGAGATTAGTTGCAAAATCTTGAAAAAAACATTTATAATGACTTGAATTCAAGAAATCTACCTTAGTGTTGTCTCTGGAAGACCATTGCAAGGCCATTAGAAAATCACTGGAAGCAAAATTAATAGTTTCACTTGAACTTTACTATTATAAAATTCCATTGGAAGGTCAATTGACAACACCAACATACACAAAAAAATGTCATTTTTTCAAACTTTAGTCCTTCAGAATATATTTCCACCAAGGCATAATGATCCAAATGATATAATAAATATGCTCCATATATATTTTAACACCCAGTCTGTGACTGCCCGTGGAGCATTTAGATTTAATGTTTATAAAGAAGCCGAAAGGCTTGGATTTAATAACCAACATGAAATAAATGCCGTTGTGAGTAAATTATGGAGCAATGCTACTATCTTAGAGAAAGAACAATATAAAACCTTGGCTACAAATATAAATGCGTTGCTTCCAAGAAGATTTCCGATGAGAACTTTTAGAAGACTTTAAATAGACTAATCAAAAAAAGAAGTATCTAGCAACAAAAACAGTAACAAGTAAAAAAAAGGAGATGTTATTGATCGCATTTATGAATATAAAAAATAGACTGAAAATTTGACATTTAATAGATTAAGGCTATTGGGGGATAATATGATTTTTTCTGTTTAAAAATGTTTAAAACATATTTATAATTCTGTATTTATACATTTTATTATGCTACTTTTTTATATGTATGCTGGCTGGCAATATATGACAATAAAATATGAACTTTATATGAAATTACAAAGTGTATGGTTTACCCGAGAAAGGAAATGGGTAAAACTAGGCGCATCACGGATTATCTGATATTGAATTTAAATTGATTTGTATTATGGTAATTTAGTGATGTGTTACCTCTGAAAAGATTAAACTAGACAACTACTAATAGGGCATCATGTGAATGGAACACGACAACGTGCTGTGGTTATTATATGTATTATAGGTAGAGATGGGTAACAGGGTTTAACTCACCAGCCTAATAAATTTCGCTAGCCAATCAGATTTCGAAATCAGGTGTAACGTGAAAAAAGTTCAAGAAACAAAAATAAGTCAAAAATCGCCCATAACTCGAAATTTTGCCTATGCAACTGCCTTCTGTATACTAATAAAAAGTTTTCCTTGCAAAATTTTGGTATAACTATGACCCTCTAAATCCAACTCATAGCGATACCCTAAACCTAACCTAAGAGCGAAATGTTTTTTTTCTTAGCGAAATTTTTTTAATGGGATCACATAATAGCGAAATTTTTTAGACTGGCATTGCTAGTCTCATAGAGATGGTTCATGCGCGGGATGCGCGGTTTTTTTTTGGATCTCGCGCAGGATTTTTAATGAGATTATTTGGCCTGCATTAGCATATCATCTGGCCTGCATTAGCATATCATCCGGCCTGCATTAAATATAATCCGGCCCGCATTAACATTAATGGGCCAATTTCTAAGACTGGGTAAAATCGCAAAAAAATTTAAACGATAAGTAATAAATTAATCATTTTATTTATTTCGAATAACTCAATAAACGTATTATTTATTATCGCAAGGTTAAATCGGTGAAAAAATGATTTTTTACATGAATTTTTAGTCTCGATATATTTGTCACGTGAAGTTCGAAACTTTTGGTGGCTGTTTTACCCGGTCTGCATTTCTACGTAGAACTTTTATTTTTTTATCATTCTATATATACAGTATATGCATATGCTTGATATATTTTTTTTTTGCCGTTGGTAGTTCTTACTTACTATTCCTTGTTATAATAAATAAACCCATTATTAAGTCATTCTTTAAACAACATTATTATAACATGAGTGTTAATAAACCGATTTGGTATCATTTTGGAATGCTAAATGTATTTAAAATATATTATTTTAACAAGAAATTATATTTCTACTTATTATCTTTATATATATTCTTATAATTCATGAAGAATTAAAAAACATTACTATATTCCGCGAATCCCGCGCGGGATTTTTAAAAAACTGCGATTTGCCCATCACTAGTGATGGGCAAGCACGGGATTCCGCGCGGGATTCATCACGTGATGCACGGGATAATTCGGGCCAATGCCATAATTCCAGCCGAAACTTACGGTAATCTTG
>CAJVQA010010395.1:0-11415 GCA_910591915.1 Cetraspora pellucida | reverse complement strand
TCCTGTAGTGGTTCATTGAACCACAATACTGATAAGTGATTAATAAAAGTCAAAAGACCAAAGAGGTTATCTTAATATTAAAAAAAAAAAAAAAAAAAATTATTTTAAATATTTTAAATTATTTTGAATACAGTCAGACCTCTTTATAGTTACCTTCTCTATAGTCACATTTGCTTATAATCGTATAAATTTTTAAAACCAACTTATATAGAACTTATAAAATTTAATCTCTATATAAGCATAAACTCTTTATAAGCACCAAATTCTTTAAACCAAGGGTGTGATTATAGAGAGGTTTGACTGTAATTTTGAATTATTTTGCAATATTTCGAATTATTTCAAATATATTTAAATTTAAAATTCTTACTAAATTTTTATAGCTTTTGAAGAAATTTAGATTATTGAGGAGTACCTTAACTATCAAGATTAAGAATGCTTTGTTTGCTATATTTGAGGATCTCTTAACTTTTATTAATAATAAAGCAAAACCTAAGATCATTCTTGAGTGAAAATGATCTAAAGAAACCAAAACTTGTTATAAGTGACTATTTAAGAATACTTCTGAAGACTCAAAAGATACTTATATATTACTTATATTAAACAAAATTGGCTCTCTAATAATGCTACTCTAGAAAAAGTTGCATATGCTATAGCGGTTTGTCAAACTATGCTTGATTTTATGCAAGATAGTTTGATGATTTTTGAAAGCATTATAAAACACAAACTTTTAAGAAATTTGGTATGTATTTATTATATTATTATAAAATTTTTACTTATATAACTAAAATTTTTTTTATTATTAGAGAAAGTTAGAGAATAATAAAAAAATTTTAACATCAGACACAGAAGATGATATATTAAGTTTTGAAAAAAGTGAAACTTTAGAAGACTTCGAAAAAGTATAATTTTAATATTTATATTTGAAATTTATTTAAAATATTTTAAATATTTGCATATATTTGCGCAATATTTTAAATATTTTAATAATTTGTTAAATTCATTTAATTTTTAGAATATATTAATTTTATATCTAAATATTTAATAATTGGTGTTTTATATTAGTTTTTAAATATTCCGAAAAATATTTTTTATCAATTATAAATTTATTTAATATTTTTCTATTTATTTTCTAAATATTACTAGAATATCTTAGTGAGCTGCAGTAAATAAAAAAAATTTTACAAGATTTCGAAATTGTTTGTATTGTTTTTAAATTAGTTTTTTAATTGTTAATAGTTAATATTAATTACAATTAACAAAATTATTAGATACGTAAAAGACTAAGAGAAGGTATGATCAATAAATTTCAATTATATTATTATTATATTTTGCAGTATTTTAATATTATTTCTATAATTTTTATAATTTTTAAATATATTTACATATTTTGCTTTTTTTCGAATATCTTTGCAATTTTTTATTACATTTTAAAATTATTTACTAATATTTTTTATCTTTAATTTAGAATTATCTGATAAAAATCAAGATACTGAAGAGGAATTGTAAAATGGTTTTATTTGCTTTTAATACTTTTTAATAATTTTTTTTTTTTAACTAAATTTAAGTGAATCAAAATTTAGAAATTTAACATTTAAATAAAACTTTTTTGTTTTTTGTTTTATTTACTAATACATTTTAGTTATTTTACAAATTTTCGAAACTATTTGAATTACTTTGAAATTTTTAAATTTTTATATAGATATTTCTTTTTTATCTTTTCTTATTTTTTATTTGTATTTGATATATAATAAATAAAGTTGATGCATATTAAAAATAATTAAATTAACTTAGTCAATGATCAAATAAAAAAATCAATTAAATATATTTAAATATGTAAATAACAAAATTTTAAATAAAATAAAATTAATTTATCAATAAAAATTATTTCATTTTTTGAAATATTTTGAAATTATTTCAAATATTTTTAATTATTTCAAAAATCTTTCAAATATTTTGAAATATTTCGAAATTATTTTGATATTTATGAAACATTTTGAATTTTTCTAAATATTATTATTATTTTTCAATTTTTTTTTATTTTTTTTTTATTTTTATTATTTTTTAAAATTTTGTAAAATAGCTGAAATTCTTTCGTTTCTTTCACAATATTGCGAAATTATTTTATTTAGAAATAATTTCGCATCAATCACAGTTATTTCAAAAGATTTTTGGTATTCAAAGTCTTTTACAATATTTTGCATATTTATTTTGCTGATGAAGTCAGCATCTTAACTAACTCTTTATAGAATACCTTATAAGAGAAATCAAGAAAGGTTTCAGATTCAACTTTTCAGATATATATACAAGAAGAATCCAGAAAAACTTAAAATCAATTGATCTGGATTTAGAAGCATTTGATAAATACATTAAGGATAAGATAAAAAAAGGTTAAATGTATGATTTATTCTCAATAAAACAATCTTTATATGACCTATTTCAAGTAAATCTCTGTAATCTAGTTAAGAAAAAAGACACAATACCTAAAACATTTCATATTATATTTCACTTGTTAGCACTATTTGATTCAAGTTTTAATAATGACATTGATTATGCAAATTTTGAAACAAGATATGAAAATATTAGCCATGTGATAAGATAAATCAACTACTATAAAAGAAAATATGTTCTGTTGAAGATTGACATTAAGAATGCATATTACATATTTTTGATGCATCTATTAAATTAGGTTTTACAAAGAATAAAAATAAATAATAAAATATACTTTAACAAGGCCTTGACTTTTGGCAACAAAGTATTTGGAGGTATTTTTTTATAGATTTGCAGATGTAATTATATGAATAGCCACGTAATAAGACATAAGGTTAATAATCTATTATGTGGATAACTTCCTAATAATATTAAGACCTGATGATTAGAAAAAACTACAACAATTTTTACAGATACTTAATATAATGAACATCCCATATAAGGAATCAAAATTAGAAGATCCTGATACATGTATAACATTTCTTGAAATTATGATAAACACAAAAACAATGTCAGTATCAGTGTCATCTCTAAAATGACAAAAAATGCATGAGCTACTAAAAGACTAGGCCATCAAAAAATAATGCCAAAAAAGGAACCTTCAATTAATTATTAGCTCTTTAATGTAGATATGCCAGATGCTTTCCCAAGAAAGACCATTTGTGCAATGTCTAATAAAAATACAAGAAACAATCAAAAACCTCAAACACTATGTACATATAACTAATCTGATAAATGATGACATTCAATGATGGTGTAGTATAATAGAAAAATGGCCAGGCATTTACTTAATAGAAGATCAAGATTGACAGCAGTCTGAAATAAGCAACCTCTATACAAACACATCAAATATTAGGGATGAAGCAACTTTTGAAAGCTATTTCACCATATTTAAATAGTTCTGTCAAAACATAACTGAAAATCACAACATTCAGAAGCATGAATTACTAACTATGCTCATAGCAATTCACACCTTTTCACCACTCTGGTCCAGGAAGAAGCTAATTATATGAACCAACAATATGTCCAATGCAGAAGCATATTATGCTGGTTCCTGTAAAAATCCCCAAATCAACAAAATTATAGCCCAAATTTACGAAATTCAGATCTGTAAAAATTTTTCAATAAAATTAGAACATATATCTGGAAAACTAAACAAAAAGACCAACCTATTATCATGATGTGGACATAATGAATATCTACTAAAAAACCCAATGGCACAGTATCTTCAACCTAACATTTCACCTGAATACACTAACATAATCTTATTTATTCCATCACTACAGTAAACTCAAGCCAGCCAACTGACCAAATACAAACTATATACAAAAAACCTAGAACAATTAAGAAGAGAAATAGGCGGATAGCAGGAAAACTTAACTTCAACGGAGGCAAGCCACTAGATCAACATGCAACAGATATCTTAAATCTTAGTTCACATAAACACAAGCCTATGAAGCAATCATTAGAAGATATCACACCTTAGCAGAAGAGAACTGCTGGACTAATAATGATGGGAGCATATAGCCCATATCCAAGGAAGCTCTAATTGAATTCGTTAAATTGATAAGCAACAAAGTCTCTTCCCCAACAATCAACTCTTACCTGTCAGCATTAAAGTTTCACCACACAAGAAACTCCTATGATTGGATGCCAGTACGAGACAACCCACTAGTAAAAGAGATAATTAAAACAATTGAGGCGAATCATAGCCACAAACCAGTAAGACAAAAAACACACATCACAAGAACCCACCTGAACCAAATAAAACACAACTTAAACCTTCAACGATCAGATGACATACTCTTCTGGACAGTAGCACTAACGGCATTTTATGGACTAGCACGCCTTGGAGAGCTTCTCCCAAGTTGCAAAGCTGACCAAACCAAGGTTCCACAATTAAAAGCACTGAGGTTCGAAAAAATAAACTCAACAACTTTCGCTATGATACAATTAGCCAGAACTAAAACCACAAATCGGCAAACAGAACATCACTAATAATAAACCCAACAAAAGACAACCTGTGCCCCATCAAGTCTCTAAAAGCATACATTATCCGTCGCACAAGCCCCAACTATGCACCAAATGATGACGCGTTGTTTGTGAAAGCCGATGGCTCGTGCGCAACTAAGCAGTGGTTTAGCAATAGACTACAGTCGTTCCTACACAATGCCGATTTATCAGGTCACAGCTTCAGAGCTGGCGGCACAACAGAACTAGTAATGCGGGGGGTGCAACTGATAATGATTCAAAAAATCGGCCGGTAGAATTCAGATGCATTCTACAGATATATCCGGGCACAACCCAACATGATCGCCTACATACTGATGAAAGCATATAACGTACAGACTTCGCCCAACTAGATCTTTGGAAGGGGCTCCATCAGACGTCACATGCAAAAAAAAAAAAAAGAGGAAAGGGGGGAATGAGGCCTAATAACAGTAATGTACGAAGGATGACACGAATACGAGGCAAAAAAAAAAATAAGGGTAATGGTAATAAATAAAACAAATAAACAAATAAATAAATAAACTGAACAAGGATAAACGATGACTCGACGCACAAGAAATGGCAGAACCACAGAAACTTTTGGCGATCACGTGGTCCTGCCATTTCTTCGCTCTCATTTCTCTGCCCTCATTAGGGGCCTACATGTTTCTGCTCACAGCCGGCTTGCCTCGGCAAAGCGGGAAACCACCGGCTTTGTCAATCCTGCGGCGACTCCCAGCGCAATAATGTTGCAAATTTCTCGGGATGTCTTTGCCGTTCCTGACCAATCTCGGTCAATTATTCACTCTATATCGTGTGATGCGCTAACATATTTCTTAACTGCTTAAATAAAAAATCACCTCCGGCCTAGTAAATGATTGCCGGCTTAGCCCAAACTAGAGCATAACGTGTAAAGTGATGCTTTTCGACATCATGTATAAAAATATAATTGATTATCGTTATATGATGAAATCATCAACGAATCTGATTATATTGCAAAAAGCGAAGAATAAAATTTCTTTAAAATTTATTGTTTGTTTGCTATATAAATTTATAGCAAACAGACAATAAAATTTTAAAGAAATTTTATTCTTCGATGCTACTTGCTTCTGGCAAATTTAATCAAATATAATTAGATTCGTTAGCAACTTAACATATAATCGTTTGTTTTCATATAGAACATTTACTACGTATAAGCAGCCAATGAAATTTGAGTTTGTCCAACATGTATTTCTGTAACGGTGGGACCTGACCGCTTAAAGGTTCATATCCCAATTAGGAAAAGATCGATCACATCTGTCGCATCCGTCGCATGCGACCGATAGGTCGCATCTGTCGCATATGACGGATGGCAGCGATCGGTCAGAAGGGTCTTTTAGGTAATATCAGTTGTATGCATCGCGGAATGTAAATAGAAGTAGACAATTATAAATAAAGGCCGAAGGCTCTTCGGGAATGATAACTTCCCCTTAGCAAACAATACATAATACATAGTAAATAATACATTGCCTAAACACTTATAGCAAATTGCTTGTAACATAAGAAACCGAGTAACTTTATTAAACCGTAATTGTCATTGCTACAACGAAATCTGTCCCTAACCCGTAAAAACACAAAGTGTGTTCGTACATTTAATCGATAACCAACCCGAAACCTCCTTAAAGACAGTAGAACCCGACTAGTACCCAATAAACCACTCGCCAAATCTAACACGCCTTTTTCGACCGGAATTAACCCTCCCTAGTGGTTACACGAGGAATCCGACCGATTTAGCGACTGACTCGCCGTTTTACGATTACACCGTATTTTTATTGGTTTGAAGCAGAAACCCGGAAGCTTTTGCATATGAAATTGCAAAAATTTATTTGGGGTATCAACTAAAAATTTTTATTGGTCGGGTTACATGAAATCTGAAAAGCCGCTTAGCGTCCTGGTTCATTCTGTTGACAGATCACATACATCCTTAAAAAATCGTCTAAGATTATCCTGTTCTTGGTTTGAAGTCACGATACAAACCTAGCTTTATACGATCTTACATTTTGGCAGAAATATCGGTATAAATTAAACTTATCTAAAGTTTCTATAATAGTGAGAAATTCCAATGTGAAACTCTGATATGGATTTGACATTACATATAAAAGGTTTTTACAAACTGCTAATTCAGATCAACGCTAGGTAATTCAAATTTTACTAAATAGATGATACTTTATTCTTTTTATTAAACCTACTATACAGTTGTTGACCTTTTTTGCTAAAAAATGATAATAATGATAAATCAAAGTAAAAAAGTCCAACCTTCTCTTATCTGCGTTAATCTACTGGCTTTTATATAAAACTAACGATATCAATCCACGTTGGTGACAAAAAGATAATGCAAACTTTGCACAACGCATAGTTAACAATAAAACAGTAAGAAACATAATAATAATAATAATAATAATAATATCCTACTCCATTGAGATATTAGGTAATATAAAGACTCAGTTGTCTTGCATCATTATCCTCCTCGACAACCTTTCCAAGCTATTCATATAATTCAATTATAAAAATTGGTTTTTTTTATAAGTTATAAATTAAAAATTATGAAGACTAAAAAGTAGATAAACTTACCCGGAAATCCGCAAATAGATGAAATAGTAAAGTACACGATAAACTATAATTTTAAATATTTAATATAAGTGTGATTGTATATAGTAATAAACGTAACTTGTAATTAGAGAACTTACTAAGGTGACGAATCCTATAAGGATCAATAATTTGGTATTTTTCCACCACATTGATCGCTGTTTGAATTTAATTAATTATTTAGTGAACAATAATATAGAAAAAAAACCAGTATATGCCAAATAAATACCCTTAAAGCGGTGCTTCGTTTTTTGAATGCGAATGCTTGTTGGTTAAGATTGTCCGTCTTGTCTACCAATAAGTCTATTCTTTCTCCACGTTCTAGGACACGTTCTATAGGAAACCAAACAAATTCAATAAATATTATTTCAATAAAAATTCCAAGATATTTTATATGGAATGTTAATAGTTTACCAATATTATCAACCATAACAACTTTAACTTGCTCGATTTCTCCATGTACTTTTTTAAGCTTGTCAGCTTCCGGATTAGTTGAAAAATAATCCTACAAAACATACATAAGAAAATATAATTTTACTGGCGGAAAAAAAAAGGACTGGTGATCCAACTAATGTACCATTTGTTTTGCAAGAACTTTAGAGAATTCGTTTAGGCCATAAGTTGTTGCCTCATCAATTCTTTCCTTAGAATAGGTGTTTAAAAACCGTTCCTTAATGTCCTGCAAAAAGGCAAAGGGAACCCGTCGACCAAAGCTGTCATCTGCCATACACATGTATGTAAGTCCATCTTCGCAAATGTAGTGGAATAAGTATCTTTAATAATAATAATAAAACTTGATAGTTTAATACTTGTAGGCCTTTTTAAATCATTAAGAATATAACAATCTACCTGTCATAAACGTATGTTAGCTTAGAATTATTTGGTGGAATCTTTTCAAGGATTGCTTGAGTAACTATTCAGCAAAGAACAAGATCAGTTAAATTACAGGAATTCAAAAAAAAAAAGGCAACCTTTAAAGTCATCCAACCTTGAGTAAAATCTCCAGAGCCGTTTGTGTGCTCTGCTAATATAATATGGCCGCGTGCGACCAAACCGTAAGTAAGAGACATACTTATTAGAAATTTTGTTTGAACGAGGGTCTGTACTTGGAGAAGGCGAAAACAAAAATGAATGAGATTCACTGCTGGTTACGGTATAGCATTATCTGAATTTGGCAAATACTGCGCTACAATGACTTACGCAAAGATTCGCAAGTAGATGATCAGGTCATTTGCTAAAAGTTTATTTATATTTAACGTTAACCGGTCTTTTTCCGACGACCCGATAAGTATTCTTGTGATACTTGAATTTGTTAGATAATCTTTTAGTTTCTGTCCACGCGATTTTTTTTATGCAAAGGCTGTAACAGAACTTCAGGTATATCGAAATTTTTTTCGGTATAAACGAGTCTTGTCATATTCGAATTCAATGAGGTTTCCATGCTTGATAAGGTTCATTTAAGAAAATTTTACGTTTATATTAAGTTAGATAATTATAAAGTTTTTTTTACTATGACGGTTTTGCCTTCTTTTATTAAGAATATGTTGTATAACGATAAGATGACTCGTGTATTATATAAGGTGAGTGTGAGTATTATAGCGAGGTTAACACTTTTCACTAATAAAGTTTAATTTTGCTTTACAATTTAGAAAATTACTTCGTTTTACCACTAGTGATTATTACAATAAGGCCATGCAAAATTAATTAATTGATTTTTATAACCCGGCCGGGTCAAAATTTGAAAACTTGTAAAAAAATTTTATATATTTTACAGCGTTTTCATAAATCCTAAATATTTGCCGATTCGATATTTTTTTTATAAACTTTTTGATTCGAATGTGATTACATCCAAATCAAAAGTTTATCACTGCCGAACCAAATCGACAATTATTCGGTCGGTTAATTTTTGTCAGATTTTTCAGAATTTAAATAAAAGTTTTATATATGAAATTCTAAAGAAAAAAACTAGCCGGTTGAGTTTGTTTAAAAGTTTATGTTATGAAAATCAATATATTAAACTTGTGTAGCCTAATTAAAATCAGAAAGGTTTGTACTTGGAATTTCATGAAGAATTTTTTTATTAAAATCTTCAAATTTTAGTAATAAAATTTTATTTTATATTTTAAATTGATAGTAATAATAAATTGCAAATTTTAAATTTTATAAAAAAAATTTTTTATATGTTTTAATAATCAGGTGGGTTTTTAAAAAAATAATTTTATAAGAGAATGGTGATCTTAGTGTAGTAGTTGGGTTGTCATCTTTCAAGCAGTAGGTTTAGAGTTTAAATTCAAGATATCTAAAGTTGTAATTTTGTAATTTTAGTTATAACAAGATTAACTTTGAGAATGTGTAATGTTATAATAAATAAATTTATATACCAAATAAGAAGTTTTGTTTAGAAATTCTAAGTAGAAAATAGTATAATTTTTGACAATATTACTAGTAATTTAAATTATTGGTTAAAAAAACTAATTAGTTTAAGCTTTTTAATTAATTAATTTAGAAAATTTTGAACCAATTAGTTGATTAAATTATCAATTAGTTAAATTCTAAGATATTTTATTTATTTGGATTGGTTTATGTTGATTTCTTTAGTTTGATTGATTAATCAACAATTTAGTTATATATTGTAATAAGAAACATTAATTAGTTGTAACTATATTTGGCAACTAATTAATTAAACAAATTTTTATCAACTTGGAATACTAGATATTATTTGTGAAAATTTTGATCTAAAAAAGAAAATTTGAAACAAATAATCTGTATAAATAAAAATTCTTAGATAAAAGTAGTTTATTAACCTGATTACTAGTTAATCTAAGTATAAAGTTACATTATACAGAGTTGACTAAATTAGTAGTATAGAAAGACTTATAAAGATAAACCAAATACTAATAAGGTTGTAAAAAGAGATATTAGAGTTATAGTTAGACCTCTATAATTGTACTCTTTACAAATATATTTACTATATAAATTTTTTTTAAATGCATATTCTGTTATGTTTTTAAATATATAAAAACATAGTAAAAATTTTTTTTATAAATATATACTTTTTTTAAATAAATATCTAAGAAAATGCAATTATAAAAATCTAATTGTATATAAACTTTACAAAGATATAGTAATTTAATAGTTAGTTATAATTGAAGTATTGGTTTAGTTATAGCAATATAAGATTAATTGTAAATAAGAATACAAAAAATTTTAGAAAGTTTATCTGAAAATAAATTAAGTTTAAGATTAAAATAAATGTCTAAATATAAGAAAAAACTTCTATAATTTAATAAAATTAATACAAAGATGTAAGTTTAAAAGATTTAAAATAGAATACTCAAACAATAGTATTAGGTATAATAATTAGTAAAAACTTTTAAATAAAATTTTTAAATAAGTAATATAGAAAAGTTATATATATAATCAATTATATGCTCTTTTTGTAATAGTTTTATATAAACATATTATTCAAAAAAATATTAAAAAGTTAAAAGATTAAAGAGCTTATTTTAATACTAAAAAAAAAAAAATACAAAATTTATATATAAAATTTTAAAAAAAAAAACAGTTAGCTAAATTTGTTCAAAAGTTTTATATTGCTATATATAGCAAGAAGACCTTTTTAACTCCTTATTATAACAATAATATAACTATAGAAATCTTTTATAAGTTTATAATAGTATTTAAGAAAAAAGTATAGTTCTTTTAACTATTTAGAAACTATATTCTTCTCTAGACAGTTTGGTTAAAACAATATAACAGTTTATAATTTTATTAAAACAAAAGTGATAGATCTTGCTTATAAGAATTATTTTAAAAGAAAAATATTAATATAGTTTATAGATAAAAATAATAACTTTATTAAAGAAATAAGGCTATTTGTTAGGTTTCTGTTTTTAAAGAATGCTTTTATACTTTACAAAAATTACTAAACTAAAAAGTAAAAGAAAAGAAATATCTGTGACTTTCTTAACTTAAAGAAAATCTTAAGAATTTATATATTTGTTAATAATTATCAGAACTAAGTATTAAGACTATAATAATTATTAGAGCTAAGCATCAAGTATTAGGCATCAAATATCAAATATTAGTCATTAAGTGTTAAGTATTAAGTATTAAGTATTAAGTATTAAATATTAAGTATTAGATATCAAGTATCAAGTACTATAATACAATTAATCTATTTTACTTATTTTAACTAATATAAATAATAATAATAAAAATAATAATTTTTTTTTTTCTTTGGCAACAATGCCAGTTGGTTTTTATTAGCCTTAATTTGATATAGTACAAATTTATGATTACATTTTAGGATCA
>CAJVQA010010394.1:0-11415 GCA_910591915.1 Cetraspora pellucida | reverse complement strand
TTGGTTTTACGGTTTTTCTGTGTTTTGCTTCTTAACAATTTTTGGTCGAGTGATCTGCAGGGGAGAGTTTTTTTTTGCCATTATTTTATTTTATTTTATATTACTTTATTTTATTTCATATAAATAATTCTATTCTTACTAATTCTAAATTTTTTTTTTTTAATATAATCTGATTTATGCTTCTGCTAATGTTTTTTGTTCTGTTCAGGTCAGGTAACACATTACTTACTTTATCTTGTTTTATCTAAATAATTCTATTCTTTCTTACTAATTCTAATTTTTTTTTTTTAATATAATTCGAGTTATGCTTTTACTAACATTCTTTGTTCTGTTCAGATTAGGTTTCACATTACTTTCTTACTTTATATAAATAATTTTATTCTTTCTTACTAATTCTAAATTTTTTTTTTTAAATATAATCTGAGTTATACTTTTAATAATACACTTCATTCTGTTCATGTTAGGCTTTATATTATATTACTTTATTTTATATAAATAAATTTTATTTATTCTTAATCTTTTTTTATAATATAAATATATCGATTAAATAGATATATTAGTTAAGTAGTTATTTAAATTAGTTAAACTTTGTTAGTAAAACATATTGTTAGTAAAATGTATTTTGGTGAAATATATTGTTAGTAAAATGTATTGTTGATAAAATGTATTGTCAGTGAAATGTACTGTTGATGAAATGTACTGTCAGTGAAATTAAATTGTTAGTGAAATAAACTTGTCAGTGTAATGATAGTTAGTGAATTAATTGTTAGTGAATTAAGTATATCAGTGAATTAAACATGTTAGTAAACTAAATATCAGTGAATTGATTGTTGGTGAAATAATCTTATTAATGAATTGATTGTTAGTAAAGCAAGATGTTAGTAAATTAATTGTTAGTAAAGTAAGCACCACCTCTTAATTTGTTAAGAGATTATCTAATTAAATATTCTAATTCTAATATTATATTTAACAAATAATATATTAGTTTTTATACAGTATATCTTTTTTTTATTTAAATATTAAGGTAAGTACTTGTAATTCAGAATTTTATTGATAGTATATTAGGCTAATAGTTGCATTACAACTATAGAGAGCAATTATAAAAAGAGTATACAACTAGCCACTTATACAACTTTAGTCATTGTCTAATTTAAGTAGTCTGCTTAAAAGTTCTATACTAGCTGTTATACCTGAAACCTGCTTGTAAATTCCCTATTTAACCACTCTAGTTTCTGTATCTATCTACTTATCTCTGCCTATCAATGATTTCAGCTAATGCTAATAAAAATATGCTATGGCTACTAAGTCTTTAAAGCAGTTTTTTGAAACTTTTGATCTTGTATTAAACCTTCTAGAATCTTTTGTATCTTATTCTTATAGCTGATCTAGTATCACTATGACTAAAACTAGTACTAATAGTTAGAACATATCATTAAATCACTATATTCTTGTTCAGTTTATCTCAACTCTGGTACTGACTTTACAACATATCCTTACTACTTTAGTATTTAATTCAAGTTCCACCAAGCTGCTATTTCAGATAGTTCAGAAAAGTAGGTCATAACTATACACTTCTGGTTTACATGTTTGTTAGCATGTACTCTTTTTCTCTGAAATCCAGAAATTTTAGTAGTCTGGTTGGTTCATTTGGTCTCTTCTCAAAGACTAATATATTTGTCTAGTTTTACAAGTTCTAGCTCTATTTCATAAGTCTAGTCTTTATAGTAGCATTATTGAAAGTTTGGGTTATTACTCTACTCAGGTTTTCTAAGTAGGCTTCCATCTTCTTATCTGGTTTCTGTAATTTACATGGCCTAGAGACTTATCTTGTATTCATATTGCTTAGTACTAGTTTGTATTTTTTTATACAATGTTGTATAAGAGCCTAGACCTTCTAGTCATGCTAGTATAATACAGATTACAGGTATTTAATCACAACTAATCACAGAAGACAGTTAATCATAATACAAAAAGAATTGCAAATTTTTACTATCACTAGGATTTGAACTCTAGACTACTACTTGAGGGTTGACAACTTATTCACTTTACTAGGTTACCACACCTCTAGTTTTTATGTATTTAAATATTTTCAAACCTAACTTTTAGTATTTTTTTTTATATAATTATTAAGTTATTATTTATTTATTTTTTTTGGTATTAAGGTAATCTCTTTGATCTCTTAACTTTTATTAATCACTTATTAGTATTGTGGTTCAATAAACTATTACAGGAGAGCATACAATTGGCTATATATATAACTTTTCTATATTATTTATTAAAAAGTCTATCTGAAGGTTTTTTACCAATTGTTATATCTAACACCTCTGCTTGGATGTTTCACTTTAAACTCTCTGAACCTGTAACCTATATTAACATCACTGGGTCATACCCAGATGCCCAGATTATTATCTCAACCTTAGAACTAATTTATTCTTAAGGTAAACCTTCCAGAGCCTTCTGTATCCATTTTTATAACTGATTTAGATATCACTATAACAGAACTAACACTTGTAGTTAGAACTAACCATTAAACCACTATGCCCTTATAGAGTTCACTTAGACCCTAGCATCTACTTCATAGCATAACCCCAGTACTTTAGTATACCTCTGTCTTTTTATTTGTCTTTTTATCAAACTTCTAATTCAGATAGCCCATATAGGACTACAACTAGTTTATTAGTATATTGAGTTGGCTCAATATTCTTTTTCTTTAGTTCATTCTGGCAGCCTGGTTGGTGTTACTCCTGAGACTTCCAATCTGGAGGTTCTTGCCTATCTGGCTACTATAACTGAGTATTACGACCTTGGTATCCATTTCTTCAAGCTAGTCTTTACAATAGGACTGTTAAAGATCCAGCTATCTCTCTACTCGGGTCTTCTAAAATGGACTTTTTGTTACTCAATTTTAACAGATTTATACAGATACAAGAACTTATCTAATGTTTGCATCATCCAATTTGTTGGTTTGCATTTCTCTTGTAATATTATACTTATACAGATGCCCTATGATCTGCCAGTTATGCTAGTATAACTGCTATTACAGATATCCTAATCCAATTGTTAGTAACAGTTGTCATAATACGAATATTACATAGATAATTATTCAAATTTTTGCTGTTGATAGAATTTGAACACCCAACCTATTACTTAGAGAGTTGACAACCTGACCACTTTACTAGGTTGCCATATTTTAATAAGTTATTATTTATTTTGAAGTATATAATTTGATTGTAAAACTTGAAATATTTTTTTGTTAACTAATTTACATATTCTATAATATATTAAAAAAGTTATATTTTTACAAAATTTATTTAAATCTTAGTATTAATTTTATATTATATTTCTAGTATTTTTAATATATTCTTATTTTGTTTTTAAACTTTTAATCTAAATAGTTTAATAAGATTATAATTTATTTTTAATATATTAAAATTAGTTTAATATTTTTTTTTTTGATCTAAATTTCAGTAATCTGATTAGTAATACTCTTACTTAAAAGTTTTTGTTTACTTAATTTTTTTATATTAATATCTGATTTCTAAGTCTAATCTTTACAATAATATTGTTAAAAATTCATATTATTTTTCTATTTAGGTTTTTTTCAAATAGATTTTAGTTTTATAAATTTATATAGTTATAAAATTATATCTTAAGTTTGTATTATTTAATACTTGCTTGCATCTCTTTATATAATTAAAGTTATATAGATATTTTATAACTTACTAGTTATATTAATATAATTATAATTACAGATATTTTGTTCTAACTAATTAACAAAAAATAGTTATTATAATATATATAAAAATCTAAATTTTTATTATCAATAGATATTGAACTTTTAATCTGTTACTTAAAAAGATAACTTATTTATTTTACTAAGTTGTTATATTTTTTAAAATATTATTTAATTTTTTTTTAGTATTTAAGATAACTTCTTTGGTCTTTTGACTTTATTAATACTTTTGTTGAGTATTATGACAAGTGTACAACTAGTTATATATGTAACTTTTTTATATTCTTTATTTAAGAAGCCTGCACAAAGGTTCCTTACCAGTTGCTATATCTAACATTTTTGCTTAGATGTTTTATTTAAATTCTGATCTGAAATTCTTGTATTAATTTTACTAGATTACTTGTATCTAGATTCTTATTTTAACCTTAAGGCAATTTTATTCTTAAGAGTAAATTTATCAAAATGAGCTATATATTTCCTATTTACTGCTAATCTGGATTTTTTGTTATAAATAAAACTAATACTTGTAGTCAAGATTATTCATTAAACTACTATTACTCTTGTAAAGTTTATTTCAACTCTAATACTTATTTTTCTGATATCTTCTTTATTATTCTTTACTAGCCATAACTCAAAACTAACAAACTTTTCAGATTTTCAATCCAAATAGTTCAGTATAGTATACTTATATATTCTTTTTTTTTAGTAATTTTAGCAGTTTGTTGATTATATGCTTCTTTATATATCTTATTATTTAGTTTATTTAACAATTCTTATAAAGATGTTTCATAGGCTTTTATTGGTTTAATAGCACTATCAAAAGTTTATATTATCTCTTTACTTGAGATTTTCAAGTAGGTTTCTGTTTCTTCAGTTTTTTAGCCTTTTATACCAAGTAGTCTTATTACAGATTTGTGCTGAAGCCTTATGTAATACTGGTTTTTTACATTCTTTTATTTACATATAATATTATATTTCATATAGATGCTTTAAGCTTCTAATGTTAGATGGAACCTAACTTAGTATATTTAAGATTACAAATACCCAAAACCCAACTAATTAACAAGAGACAGTTATCATAATACAGATATAATTTTCAAAATTCATTATTCATAAAAATTGAAGCTTAGATTTGCTATTTGAGAATTAACAACTTATTCATTTTACTAGGTTGGCATATTCTAAAATTTTATTTAATAATATAAAAAGTATATTATAATAATATTTAAATTTTGTTTTTTTTTGGTGTTAAGATGTTCTTTTTGGTCTTTTGATTTTTATTAATGACATTTGGTAATGTAATTCTATGAACTACTACAAAAGAGCATACAATTGGTTATATATATAGTTTTTTTATATTATTTATTTAAGAACTTTGCTTAAAGTTTTCTACCAATTACTATATCTAGCACTTCTGCTTGGATGTTTCACTTTAAATTTTCTGAATCTGTAACTTGTGTTAACTTACTAGGTTATATTCAGATGTTCAGATCATTGTTTTAACCTTAGAACTATTTTATCTTTAAAGTAAACCTCTAAAGCCTTCTGTACTTATTTTTATAACTAACTTAGATATGCTATAGCAGAACCAACACTTGCAGTTAGGGCTTAATTATTAAATTGCTATGCCTTTGTAGAGTTCACTCAAACCCTAGCATCTACTTCACAGTATAATTCTGATACTTTAGTATATTTCTAAATTTTATCAAACTCCTAATCCAGATAGCCTGTATAGAACTACAACTAGTTTATTAATATATTAGATCAGCCTAATATTTTTTTTTTTTTGGTTTGTTCTAACAGTCTGTTTAGTAGTATCTTTGAGATTTTCAATCTAAAGGTTTTTGCCTATTTAGTTACTAAAACCTTAGTAACTATTTTTTTAAGCTAGCCTTTACAGTAGTACTATTAAAGATCCAACTATCTTTTTGCTTAGATCTTCTTAAATAAACTTCTTGTTATTTAATTTCAACAAATTTATATAAATACAAGGACTTATTTAGTGTTTGCACTGTCTAGTTATTAATTTGCATTTTTTTATATAACTCCCATACTGCACAGATGCTCTATAATCTGCCAGTCATATTGGTAGGACTAATTATTAATAACAATTGCTGTAATATAAATATTATATAGGTAATTATTTAAATTTTTACTATCAATAGAATTTGAACATCTAATCTACTACTTGAAGGATTAATAATTTGACTACTTCACTAGGTTGCTATACTCCAATAATATTTAATTTTATATTATAAAAAAAAAATATATGTTAAGAATATAATAACTTAATAAAGTATCAGTTTGTTAATTTTCAAGTAACAGATCTAGTATTTAAATTTTATAAATAATAAATTTTTAGTATTATAATAATTATTTTATAATCAGTTAGATTAGCATATTTGTAATCTTCAGTCATACTATCTTAAATAAAAGCTTAAGACATCTATACAAAGTATAATATTACATATACATAAAAAAATATTAATAACTAATATTATATAAAACTTTAGTGCAAATTCATGATAAAACTACTAGGTATAGAAAGTAAAGAAATCAAAGAGTTAAAAATCTACTTAAAAATTCTGAGTAAAAAAATAATATTAACTTTTATTTTTTTTTTTAAATATTAAGATAAGTACTTGCGATCTAAAATTTTATTAATAATATATTTAGCTAATAGTTGCATTATAACTATAAGAGGCAATCATAGAAAGAGTATACAACTAGTTACTTATACAACTTTAGTCATTGTTTAATTTAAATAATCTGCCTAAAGTTTTTATACTAGTGGCTATACTTAGAATCTGCTTGTAGATTTCCTATTTAACTACTTTAGTTTCTGTATCCACTTATCTACCTTTGCCTATCAATAACTCTGGCTAATACTAATGAAAATATGCCATAACTACTAAGTCTTTAAAGCAGTTTTTTGAAACTTTTAACTATGTATTAAACCTTTCAAAATCTTCTGTATCTTATTCTTATAACTGACATAGTATCAATATGGCTAAGACTAATACTAGTAGTTAGAATGTACTATTAAACTGCTATACCTTTGTAGAGTTTATCCCAACTTTGATACTGACTTTACAACATATTCTTACTACTTTAATATTTAATTCAAGTTTCACCAAGTTGCTATTTTAGATAGCCTAAAAAGATAGACTGTAACTATATTTTTGGTTTACATATTTGCTAGAATGTACTCTTTTTCTCTAAAATTTGGAAATTCTAGCAGCCTGGTTGGTTTATTTGGTTCCTTCTCAAAAAATCCAGCATATTTGCTCAGTTTTACAAGTTCTAGCTCTGTTTTATAGATTTAGTCTTTATAGTAGCACTGTCAAAGGTTCAGGTTACTTTTTTACTCAGGTCTTTTAAATAGACCTCTGTCTTTCTATCTGATTCTTGTGATTTATATGGCCTAAGAACTTATCTTAGATTCATACTGTCTGGTACCAGTTTATGTTTCTTTGTATAACATTGTACAAGTGTCTAGACTTTCCAGTCATGCTAATATAACATGGATTACAGGTATCTAATTCTAACTAATCACAGAAGAAAGTTAACTATAATATAAAAAAAATTGCAAATTTTTACTATTACTAAGATTTGAACTCTAAATCTGTCACTCAAAGGTTAACAATCTATCTACTTTACTAGATCAAATATTAATTTTTAACAATACTATTGAACTGATAAAAGCTTATAAAATATTTTTAAAAAATATAGTTAAATAAATTAAATAAAAAATAGTAATAATAATATTGTCATCTTTTAAGTAACAGATTTAGTATTTTTTTTTTTTTCTATCCTTGATGCATTACATCATGAAGTGTGTATGGCACTCTAATTTTTTTTATTAACTTTAATGTTTGGAACCTACAGGTTTATATATTTAGTTGCTATATACATCACTAGTGGTGTTCTCTAGCCCCACCATATCACATTATTAACAAGTTTATTACTATTGTGATAACCTGGGTCTCTGGTCCCATAGTGTAGGACCCCTTACTTGAGTCCGCAGTTCTTTATTAACAATGGTCCTTTCAGGTTCCGTCTCCTTATTTCTATTGCCTTTTACAGTAATTTTTTTAATCTGGGATCCTTATGTTATTGATGTTTCTTGTCAGATTATCTCCTTATTTGGGTGTCATGTAACCCTGTGGTTATGTTATACAACTTGTTCTTGCTGTAGTACTTTGTCTAAAATTGGAAGTAGGCAATCCTCATAGATCATTCATTCTTGTAATATTCTTGTCTGGAAGTAGAAGTGGGAAATTCTTTTAAGATCATAACAATCATGGTCCTGGTACAGCTTTTTCTCTCAGTTGGAATTGAACTGACAACCTTGCGAATGTGACCTGGGAGTGCTAACCACTGCACTATTAACTTGCAGATCCAGATCTAGTATTCAAATTCTATTTATAACAAAATTTTGAAAATTATATTTATATTATAGCAAACTGTCTCTTAATGATCAGTTAAATTAGTATACTTGTAATCTTAAGTTACATCATCTTAAATAAGAGCTCAAAGCATCTATATAAAGTGTAATATTATATATATATATATAAATATTAATAATTAGTATTATATAAAGCTTCAATGCAAACTTATAATAAGACTACTAGGTACAGTAAACTAAAGAACTAAAGAGTTAGAAGTTCATTTAAAATTTTTTAAATAAAATATAATATGAACTTTTGATAATATAGTTAAACTGATAAAGTCTATAAAACATTTCTAAAGAGATAGATAAATAAACAGATGACAAAATGTGTAAAAAAGCATATGAACAACTAGGACATCAAAATTACTAAAAAAAAAAAATAAAGAAATATCAAAAATTAGATGATTTTTTAAAGTAAGAAGAGGTAAAACAGTTGAAATTATATATAAAAACCTGATTATTTATATATTAAAAGAAGAAAGAAAAGTAGATCTTTGATAAAAAATAATCAGATGATTAATAACACACTTATATATATGTTTATTATACCAGGCTATCTGAATTAGAAGTCAAAAAAATCTTGTTGGTTTTGAGTAGTAGTTAGTAGAAGATAATAAAAAAGATATTGTAATAATAGATACTAGAATTCTAGTAAACATTACAAAAATAAAATACTATAACATAGTAGTTAAACAGATAACTTTTATAACTTCAAGTATTAGACAACTATACTAAGTTATATAAAACTAGGTTGGCTATATGTAAAACACAAAAGGTCTAATAAGTTTTCTGTTAAAGATAAATTAATTTTAAGAGTTTCAAAAGCATTAGGTATTTTGAATAGATGTAGTTTTAAAGATGTTATTATAAAACATATTAAACCATATGTAGAAAATTTAATAGACAAAACCTATAGCTGGCTTGCAAATATGGCATTTAGTATAGAATCTATATAGTAATATATAGGTAAACTACTTAAATTAGGCACTAAAAGTGCATATATGACTAATTGTAATCTCTAATGTAAAAAAGCTTTTAGAGGTACTTGTGTTTAAATACTTGAATAAAAATATTGATCTTCAAAAACAGAAACTTTAATTTTTTAAAAAAAAAAGATAAATTAAATAACAGATATATAAAAAAAACATATACACTAACTAAACTGCTAAAATTACTAAAAAAAAAGAATATATAAATATATTATATTGAGTTAACTATATTAATAATCTAAGAAGTAAAAGTTATCCTAACAATCACTTGTACCGAATTTCACACCAACAAAAACAGAAAACTTATTGGAGAAAGTAGAAGAGGCTACTATACAAATAATGGTTTTTATAAAGATCAAAGTGGTTCTTCTATACTGAACTCCTTTATATATTTAGCAAGCAAACTAAAAGCATGCATATACAAGATAACTGACAGGAGGCATCCTTGTATAACAAATTTTAGTAAAAGTTTCAGCTTCTGTTAACAAAGTTAAAATAGTAGGCCTTATAGGAGAACAATAAGCAAGTTTTTAATACATTCACTAGAAATTCAAGGATATCTGCTAACTGAACACCACTACCATATTCTTTGCTTGGTTTTTGACAGAAGTTTTTACAAGAAGTGGAAATTTAGCATACTCTCTATGAAAGATTTACAGAAATCGTCCATTTTAGGAATAGAAGAATCATCCCTTTTTTGGAATTAGAAGTAACTCTAATGGGAGTGAAAGAGTCAGCTGTAGAACTGGTAAGGAAGAAATTAAACACTGACATCTCTATTATTGAATGATATTTACATATAGTATAAACCTATTCTTAGAATAGAGACTAGAAGTAGCAGTACTATATAATTTTTACAATTTGCTCTGACTGGGGCTTCGGCTCTTTTTTTGTTTTTTCTTTTATTTATTATTATGTGTTTGTTTTGTTGTTTTGTTTTGATTTGGATTTTGTTTGTTTATTTTTAGTTTTTTAGTCATGTTCTTATTTGTATTTAATTTTATAATACTCCTCTTTTTTTAGCCCTTTGAGAAGAAGGAAGAATTTAAAGAAAGGATTGAAGACAGTTAATGCTTGTCTTGAAAGAGAGAAATCCTTTCTGATACAGCTTTAAGTAGTCAGATAAGCAGTCTACCTCTAACTAGGATAGTGCAGCAAGTTGCACTTAGGTACCAATAAGGTGGCTGGGTGATGCTGGACTTAGTTATTGGGAAAATTCTATGTAGTTATTGTATATAGTTGCAAGAATCTTAATAAAGTACTAGCATGGCTACTTAAGAGCAAAAAAAAAAAAATAAAAAATATGTCAGATATATTAGTAGTTTTAATATCTTATTTTAAAAAACAATATATAACTAATCAAAAGTAGATTAATATTAAAGTTATAATAACATTATTAGAACCTATTTATAAAGCTACTAAAATATTTTTCTCTTCTACTTATCTAACAATTAGAGACATGCATATAGTTTTTTTTATAATTATTATACATCTTACTGAAGCTAAAAATAATCCAAATTTAATAAGTTTATGTATGTCTAAAAAAATTCTTGAAAAACTTAATAAATATTGAAACAAATTACAATTCTTCCTTTTAGAAGTGGTATTGCTTGATCTGTTATCTAAACTATCTACCTATTACTCTAATTTTGAAAAAAAAAAGTTCATCAGATAATTAATAAAACTTATAAAAATTATGCTCTTCTTAATCAAAAAATAACTATGCAGGTTTTAAAATTGAATCAACTTAGTTTTTTTCATAATTACTTTCAAAATTAGTTAAAATAATTTTATAATAATATGTTAGTTAGTTGTAATATATTAAAGAAATATTTGAATATGTCTAATAAAAATATAGATGCACTTACTTTTTAGAAGTTAAAAACTTTAAATTTAAAGTAAGCTTCTTTTATTAAAATAGCTTAGAATTACCTAATTGCTTAGACAACTAGCATTTCAAGTAAACAAATATTTTCTCTTATCAAACATACAATTAATACATTATAAAACTGATTGAAAGATAAAAAGGTTTGTGCAAGTCTGTGTTTAAAAACATAGTATAATGCAAAGATTGTAAAAAATAATTTTGAACTTTAAAATTAGTATATAGTGATAGTACAGTCAAAGTCATAAGTATCTCACCCCCTCTAACTTTTTAAATTAAAAAGATATAGCTTTAAAATTTTTATAGCAAATAGTATTATATAAATCTAGATCAGTAAATTTTTTTTATAATTTTT
>CAJVQA010010393.1:0-11416 GCA_910591915.1 Cetraspora pellucida | reverse complement strand
TGCTTAAATATCATATATATAAAATTTATATAGAAATATTAAGCTTGAATATGATTGGCCAGCCCTAAAAAGTCAGCCCTTTTGGTATATAACTTATAAAATATATCTATATATATTCTACCAAATATTAATCTGATTGGCCAAGATAATATAGCAGATATTAAGTTTGATTAGATGATATAATAGAATATTATATTATATTTGATATGTTCTATAAATTAGCAATTTAAAATTTAGAATTTAATTAATAATAGTTTTACTACAATATAGGAATTTTTAAACTAACTTTTTAAAGTGGTCAAATTTGAAACAAAATACTAAATTTTGATTGGTTAATCTTTTAAATTTTTATTATATTTTTTAAAATTTTATTACGTTTTATATATATGTGACCAAGTTTTATTTTACTAATAACTTTAAAAAGAAATAATATTATTAAATTTTGTTATACTCAAAAACTAATTTTATAATTTTGTTTTACTTATTTTGTTGTATATTACTATAAATTTTTTTTAACTATATTTTTTATTTTTTTTATATAATTTAAATTTTATATATTGGTTTTAAGTATTTTTATACTATGCAATTATACAATAATTATAATCAAAACTTGTAGTCAAAGTTAACTTTTTCAATTTTTACTTAAATATTTAGTCAGAATAACAATCAAGTTACAGTCCATTAGTATATATAGTATAATTTAAACTTTAAAATAAGTCTGTTATAATCAAAAAAGATAAGTTTATAGTAAGATCTAATTTGAGTGACGAAAAAGGAAAACCTGTAAATCATCTCACTTAATGAGTGAAATGATTTACAGGTTTTCCTTTTTCGTCACTCATTTATAATCAATATCAAATAATTTGCAATAATATATACAAAATAAAAAATAGTTTCATTCTAAATTAATTAACAAAATTATAACATATTTAATAGATTATTATTAAATTTTATAATATATTTTACTATTATAAAAATTAACTTAAAAAGATATATTATATTATTCTATATATATAATATCTATAGTATATAATACAATAAGAAATATAGTTCTTTAAATAAGTAGCATTTAAAATTGGGTGTAACTAGTTTTAACATAAAAATAAAACTAATTTTAAAGTTTATCAATAAGTTTTTCTTTTTTTATAATATTTTATTTTTTATTTTTAATACATTGCATTTCTTAATAAAATTTTATAATATATTTTATAATACAAAAATACTTTTTGCAATGATGATAATCAAGTTTGTATAAAGAATTTGTATATATTATAAAAATT
Organism: Cetraspora pellucida; assembly: GCA_910591915.1. Taxonomy (NCBI): domain Eukaryota; kingdom Fungi; phylum Glomeromycota; class Glomeromycetes; order Diversisporales; family Gigasporaceae; genus Cetraspora; species Cetraspora pellucida. Next base: position 10,136 of record CAJVQA010010393.1, on the reverse strand, counting down.
TTAAATAATTTAACTAAAAGAAAAAACAGTTTTTATTTACTTATAAATTTAAAATTTTATTAACAACTAATTTATTATTATAATTTTATAATATAATTAATATTTTTTTATTTTTTTTTCTAATTTATTAAAAAAATTTTTAATTGATATAAATAATAGTGATAATATTACAATAAATATTATTCTAATTTTAACAAAATGCAATATACTTATAAGATTTTTAATAGTTTGCCAACGAAAGAAAATTGAAAATATTATAAAAGAATAATAAATAATTTAATAAATAATTTAATAAAATAATATTATTAAGTTTAATTGTTTATTAATTTAGTTTTACATATCTTGAAAACTAACAAAAAAAGAAAAATATCAAGTTCTATAATAAGTAAACTTTTAGTTTGTATTATATTATTTTGCTACATTTTATACATTACTGTTATATATTTTTTTCTATTTATTTAGTAATTATTTAATAACTCAGTTGTAATAATTAAGTTACTAATAAACTATTTCTAATAAAATAGTTATTTTATCTAATCTATATTGTAAAAATTATTAGAACTATATATTAAGTAATACTGTAGATTCTCAAAATTAGTTAAAATTTTTAAAAACATAATAACTATTTAAATCTATAAATTTAAATAAAAAAATAGATAAAAATAATATTTTTATATTTGAGTTACCTTTATTTAATATCTTTAATAACAGCAATATTTATTATATATTGTGCTTTTATAATTTTAAATTCTTTTTATAATTTTCTTTATATTAATTTTTTAAATTAATTTTATATTTGGTAATAATAATTATAATATATATTTTTTAAAAAAATTTCTTATCTATTTTATGCCATCTTTATATTTTAATTAACTATTTTATACTATGATAATACTAGTATTAATTTTAACTATTTTATACTATAATAATACTAGTATTAATATCAGATTTGATTTATTTATTTTTAAAATTTATTAGTAGGTCTATATATTTTTTATAATATAAATATTGCAATAATAATTTTTTTAATTTTTGTAAAAAGTCATATTAATAAATGATAATTGTAAAAATATTAATTATTAGTTAGTTTATATTAAAAATAATTATTGTTATAATATTCTTAGTATTAGTTATTTAATTACTAAATTTATATTAACTAACAGTTGATTTATAAATAAATCTAAGAGTGTGGTGATCTAGTGAAGTGGTCAGGTTGTCAACCTTCCAAGTGGTAGGTTGGGTGTTCAAATTCTATTGATAATAAAAATTTGGATAATCACTATGTAATATTTGTATTATAGTAACTGTTACTAATAATTGAATTAGAATACCTGTAATGGCAGTTATACCAGCATGACTGGCAGGTTATGGAGCATCTGTGTAAGTATAGTATTACACAAAGGAATGCAAACTAACAAATCAGGCAGTGCAAACACTAGATAAGTCTTTGTTGCAAATATATCCATTGAAATTAGGTAACAAAAAGTTCATTTGCAAAGACCTAAATAAAGAGATAGCTAGATCTTCGATGGTCCTACTGTAAAGGCTAGCCTGGGAACAGATACTAAGGTTATAGTACCTGGTTATAGTAGCCAGACAGGCAAGAACCTTCAGGTTGGAAGTTTCAAAGGTACTATCAACCAGGTCACTGAAATGAATATAGGAAAAGGATATTAGGCTGATCTGATATACTGATGGGCTGGCTGTAGTCCTATACAGGCTATCTGGATTGGAAGTTTAGTAAAAAGGCAGGTGAAAAGGCAAGAATATACTAAAGTACTGGGGTTATACTATAAAGTAGATGCTAGAGTCTAAGTGAACTCTACAAGAGCATAGTGATTTAATGGTCAGCTCTGACTATAAGTATTGGTTTTGCTATAGTGATACATAGGTCAGCTGTAAAAATATGTACAGAAGGCTCTAGAGGGTTTACCTTGAGGATAAGTTAGTCCTAAGGTTGAGATGATGATTTGCGAATCTGGTATGACCCAGTGAGATAATACAAATTACAGATTTAGAGGATTTAAAGTAGAACATCCAAGCAGGGGTATTAGGTATGGCAATTGGTGAGGAACCTTCAGCAGACTCCTTCAATAGATAATATAGAAAAGTTACATATGTAGCTAATTGTACTCTCTTCTGTAGTAGTTCATTAAACTACAATACTAATAAGTGATTAATAAAAGGCAAAAGACCAAAGAGGTTACCTTAATACCAAAAAAAATAAAATAATTAAATTTATATGTTATTCTAATTAAATCAAAATCAAATTTTATATATAAATTTTAGTAAAATTTATATTTTTAATCAAGAACTAAGTCTTAAAATAATCTCTAATATTTATTAATATTTTTTTATTAATTAGTAATTTTTAATTATTATATAGTTTCAAAATTAAGTACTTTTTTTATTAGAAAAGTTTAATCTTTAGAAACAAATAAAGCTTATAATAAATCAAATAATATTTTTTACTAAACTAAAGTTAGTTACAAAGCAGATATAAAAATAATATTAATAAATACCTTATATAAATTAGAAGCCTTATATAGAAAGTATTTAGAAGTTTAGAATCTTTTGATCTATTAATAGTAAGTAAAAAGAAAAGGTATCTTAATACAATTAAACTATCTATTATAATATAAGATTCTATTAATAGGTTTTATCTTTATCTTTATTAATAATTTGTTATAAGCAACTACATAAGTTGATATAGACTTAAGTCAATTTACAAATTTTTTACAAAAATAAAACTCAGACTATAGATAAATTATTATTTAATTTATCTAATTTATCTGTAACCTAAACCTACTAGAATGGTTAAAACTTATCTAGATTTAATAATATAAAATATAATTAGTAGAGTATTGTAGTTTATCTATTTGAATAACTATTTAGTTAGTTTTTTATTAGCTTTTTCTTGTAGTGAACAGATGTAAGAATTATAAAAATCTTTTGCATGTTGTTGGTTAGAAAGACTACAAATGCTACTATAGATATATGCTATTCTGGTTTGTGTTATAGATCTAGATATGTTCATATAGTTTTTTTGTTAATTGCAAGATAATTGGTTAAAAATATGTTTTGTTGCTTCTATTCAGATAGTTTGATACAGTAAGGTTTTCAAATTTGATTGTAAATAGTTTGTGATATTATAATTAAAATTTTTATTGTAGTATCAGTTATTAGCTAATTGGTAATTGTGTACTCTTATATAGTATTAATTAGTAAAGATGAAACAAAACCTTGTATTGTTGTGTATATATTTGTGTAATTTCTAATAAGGTTATTTGAAGAGAAGCATGGATAATTGGTGAGTTTATTGTATAGTTCTTGTAGTTGTACAGTTGTTATATCTAATTATGAATAATTAATGAATTGTTGTATTGTATTGGTAATAATAGAATTAAGTATAAGTGAGTTTGAACAAGTTAGCCAATGCAGTTGGCTATCATATATATTGTATAAGATGCAATTAAGATTAGAATATATTGTTAGATAAAGAGAATATAAGTAAGATAGTATAAGTAGTATTACTAGCATAAGCTTGATTTTAAATAGTGTTTGTATTAATAAAAAACAATTTTCAAATCAGATTAAATAATCTGATTTTCAAGTAAAATTTTTTAATTTAAGGACTTTATAGATAAGTTAGAAAGAATCTGAGAAATATAGAGCTATTAGAAAGGCTAATTGGATGTTTAGAAAATTTTAATGGGTGCTAGAAAATGTTTTTTTTTAACAAAGTACAAAACTGGTATAAGATGTAAATCTTTTGTAATTATTATTAAGAAAAAGCCAAGTAGCATTCCAGTTAATTTGTAAGAATAGGAAAGGATATTTTTTATTCAATGTTGAGAGAACCACATTGCTATATTGTAAGCATTACTAATGTTTTTAATAGTTCTACATATAGGTTGCTCTATAATATATTTATTATAATAGAGGTAATATGATAAATTATATATATTGCTATAAAGAAAGCTAAGTGTATATAGTTGGTTTTGGTTTTTAGCTAGTTTGTCAGTTATGTCATTTAGTGTATTATTACTATATGTAATTATTTTTTAAAAATTAATTTAAATTTTATATGCAGTGATAAAGTTTAATTGTATATGCCATATTGGCTAGTAGTTATAAAAGTATATTTTATTAGAAGTAAGTAATGACTGTGTAAGCTTATTGTATTTGAAAATTATTAATTGTAAGTTAGTATAGATAGTGATAGTACTCATTTTTGAACATGTACTAATAAAGAAAATGATTGCTATAAGTTCTGCTTTGTATAATAAAAGTCAAAATTTAATTTCTGCTAAGTATTAATGCAAGATAGTCTCATCTTAGATTTGAATCTAACTAATACCTATTTGTATCTATCATTGGTAATGTTACTTACAGAGCCATTAGTATAAAATGTAAACTGTGAGTTTAATAAGTTGTTTTGTACAATTTGTTAAAGAATTTGTGCAGCTTAATTTTGTATAAAAATGTTAAGTATAGCATTATTGTATATTATAATATTAGATTGTAGAAGTATTGTAGTAGGGTTTTGTAATACAATAGAGTATAATAAGTCAAGTAGATTTGCATTAAGGTTAAGTGTAATAAGAAACAAAATAGTTTGTCAATTTTACTAAATTTATAATAGTTTATAAAAGTTATTACTAAACTAAATTTTTAGAACTTGAAATAAAATTTTATGCAATGTTTTAATTTAAATAAATTTATTTTTTTAAAAAAATTAATTTTGTATTGTTCTATTAGAAAAGAATATTAATTATTTATTTAAAAATATTTACTAAATTCTAAAAACTTAAAGTATATAAAACTAACTTATAAATATTAATTATTTTTTTTAAAAAAAGTAAGGTTTTTGATTTTTTGATGTTTATTAATAACTTATTAGTAATGTAATTTTTGTAAACTATTACAGAAAGAGTATACAATTGGTTATACATATCACTTTTTTATATTACCTATTTAAAAAGTTTGCTCAAAGGTTGCTATGTCTAACATCTCTAATTAGGTATTTAATTTTAAACACTTTGAATTTGCATCTATACTAATATTACTAGGTCATATCCAGGTTATTATCTCAAACTTAGACTATTTTATCCTAAAAAATATTACTCAAGTTATATACAAATTCTATATCAACTCCAACATTAATAATTAAATAAACAAACGAGTTTAACTTTCTTAATTCTATAATTAAACATACCTTTCTTACTATTAGAATAGGTTCTTTAAACATTAATGCCTTATTACAATTTAACAAAAAACTGTCACTTACTGAAATGCTTAATGTTCAAGCTTTTGACATCTTAGGCCTTTCAGATACATCTCTCTATATAAAAAACTAAATACTTTAAAACACACAACCTTAACTACTTCAGTTTTTGGAGTTCTTTTTATGAATTATACCAAGCTGGAATAGGAATTCTTATTCATAAAAACATCTCCAAATATATTGCATGTTCTCATAACTACAAAGGTCATATTGTTGGCCTTGACTTACATTTCAAAAACACTTCTATTAAAATTCTTCAAATATATATTCCAACTCAAAAAAAGAAATGATTGCAAAATGAAAATTTTAAATATACAAAATTACTAACTCAAAATGCATTTTACAAAACTATAACTAGGTTGACTTTAATGAAGTTCCTAATCCTTATATAAACAGATTGCTACAAAAAAATCATTTATTCAAGAATACTAACTTATTAAATTTCTTTCTAGTTTTCAATATAAAAATATTTATTAACTCTTTTTTTCTAATTATACTTTTTAATAATCTAATATACAAAGTAGAATTGATCAAATCTGAACCAATCTTTCAATTACAAATATTGAATACACTGACATAGTTCAAAATTACTTACTAAAATCTGATTATAATTTTATCATTTTTAAAAATCTCTATTATAATTAATAATCTAAAATCTTACAAACAATAAAAAGGGAAAATCTTTTTCTGAAAAATTGCTCTAAAACTTCTTTTGAGAATTATACTACTCAAACTACACAAAACCTTCAATAATTGCTTATTAAATTTTTAATCAAAACCAACTCAACAAAATTTGAAACTAAATTTATAAAGGCCTAATTAAAGTTGCTTCCAAACATATTTTATTCAAAAAAGTAAATATTATTAAAGGTATTAAAGAAACCAATTCTTTCAAACATCTCTAACTTTATTATTACTATAAAGAAATCCTATTTTTCAAAAATCATATTAATTTAACTAATTTTAATATATTACTTCAAAACTACTTGTCTAAATATTTTAATAATACAATTCAAAACCTATTACCTACTCTTTCTTATCTTAAAAAAGAACTTTATCATATCAAAACTGCTCTTAATATTATCAAAATCAAATCATTTATAATAAAATTAAACAAAAAATCAATGATCTAAACAAAATCTTTTCTAAAACTCCTAAACTCTTTTATAAAAAGATTTTCAAAAAATATAACAATATATACATTAACAGACTATTAACTAATAACTTACTCTTAACTGAATATAATGAAATACTCAATATAATTCAGTTACATTTTACTATTTACTTTAAATCAAAATCTCTTAAAACTATTTTACCAACTAGTAAATATTCTGATTTTTATAAACCATATCTTGAACTTAAAAGTCACTACCAAAATCATACTTAAGAAATTATATAACAAGAATAACAAGAGATTATTTCTAATATTCCAAATCAAAAAGCTGTTGGCTCTTCCAAAATCTGTTATAAACATATTAAATATGCAAGTCTCAAAGCACAAAATCTTTTTAAACTTTTCTTAATCAAATAATTTTAACTTTAAAAAGTTTCTACAGAATAAAAGTTCTTTAATATTTTTCTTATTTCTAAAAAATCAAACTGAAACTATACACTTACTCAAGTACAATCTATATTCATTATTAAACCTTTTAAGAAAACTTTTATAAAAGTTTTTATATTCAGACTAGACAAAATTATTACTTCCAATAATCTACTTTTCAATCTTAATTTTGCTGCCTCCAAAAGCTCCTTTACCTATATTTTAATTCAAATTTTACATAATACAATTGTATACTACAAAGCTAATAACAAAGAAGCTTGGATATTATTTCAAGATATGTCTAAAGGCTTTGATAAAATTAATATTATAAGACTACAAGATGTCTGCAAATAAATTGGCATTCCAACTTTTGGTATAAATCATATTACAGAATTACATACTTTTCAACTTGCCAGAATTATTACTGATTATAGCCTTATGCAACTAGTTCAAATCAAATTTGAAATAGAAAAAGAAGAAACTTACTCACCCTTATTCTGAAAAATCTACTACAACACTATTCTTTTTTTCATTAACTAAAAATATAAAAATTAATTTCTCGAAATATTTGTAAAATTACTTCTTGATATTATTTTAATTCTTCTGCTTAATCTATTACTATTTCTCTATAAGCTTATATAGATAACATCACTTGATATTATAAAGACCCTTTTACAATGCAAAATATACTTAATGATATATCTACTCTCTACAAACTTAACAATATTGAAATAAACCTTTTCAAATCAGACCTTTTATATATTAAACTCAAACTATCTATCTCTTCTTCAATTATTTTTATTGTTAATAATTAAACTATTTCTCTTAGAAGGTCTCAAAATATTATTTAATACCTAGGCATATTTTATAATAGAAATAGCTCCTTAAAACCAATTTTTAATATTATTCTTAACAAAATTAAAAACTTTCTTAATCTCATTAAATACAAAAAAATTACATATTCACAAATCTTAGCTCTTTTAAATCTTATTCTTCAACTCTTTCTGAAATATTTGCTACAAATAACTTCAATTTACTAAAATACTCAAACTAAACTTTCTGACATATTTACTATTTAATTCAAAAAAATTCTAGTACTAGCAAGAAATACTAACAATATTATTCTTACTAATCTATTATTCTTTAATCTATCAATTTTTAATAATATTTTATAAAAATTAAGTGCTTCTAATATTGAATGTACTTTTAACTCTACATCTTTACTTATTACTATTGATACTCTTTGAATTAAGGCTTGGCTTTTTAAAATTTGATAACCTAATCTTACAATTAATATACTTAATACTTACTAATGCAAAACACAAAACTTTATACTAATCTTTCATATTTGCCAATTTGTAAAACACAATATTTTACTCTCAAACTTTCTATTCTTATCAGAAATCTTTACTAATTACAATATAATATCTAAAATACTTTTATCAAAATAATTCAACCTAATCATTCAAAATATAAAAAACAATAAAATCCTATTTCTTAAACAAATTACAATAGCAAACAATTTATATTTCTTTTATGTAATAATATATATCTGCAAACAAACAAATCTACTAAAGGCTGTTAATCAACATAGTTTATACAAATCTTTTCTTTTAATTAAAATAACAATATTACTATAATATGGCCTTACTTAACTCTTTTTTTCAAAAACTCTTTCATTAACTCAATAAACCTTCTTTCTTTTATCTTAACTTATTACTTTCTTTACAAAATCTTCTATAATATAATTAACCAAACTTTCTTTTTTAACAAACCTATTTTCAACAAACCAATTTCTACAAACTTCATAATTACTTATCTGGATTTACTATGATTACTTCTATCTTATTTTCAATAACCTCAAACCTTTAATCTATTAGTATTCCTTATTATTAATTTAAACTCACTAAAGACCTATTACGAATTAACTTTAATGAAATTCTCTTACTTATTAATATTAACAATTATACATCTTCTCAACTCTTACCTCTTTTCTATTTCAGTAAATCTAATTTATTTTAAAATACAACTTATTTAACAAACTGTTAAATCAATTTTATATCAAAATTATTTAATCAAACTCTATTTTTCAATCAGAAACTCTAACTTAGACAACCTAATCTTTTATACTAATGGCTCTATTAAAGACTGTCAAACACCAAATATTTAATCAGACATAGGCTGAATTTGGAAAACAAACACTAATATAAATTTTAATGCAAGCACAAAATTATATATAAATATTAATTGCACTGAACTTAAAGTAGTTCTATTAGTTCTTTTAGTTATTCCATTAAACATTACTGTTATAATCCATCTTGGCAACCAAACAGTAATCAAAAACTTGCAACATATATCCTTCTTAAAACAATTATATATTGAAAATTGGAATATTATCTTTTTTATCAACTATCTCAAAACTCTTAAAAATCTTAATATACAAATTTTAAAAATCAAATTATACATAGTATATTTCATAACCAAGCTAACTCTTTAGCCAAATAAGGAACTTCTAAACCTATTCTTAAACTATCACTACTAATTATTTTAACTTACTTTTTATAGAATAATCATCTTGTACTATTCAAAATTTGTAATTTTATTAAAAATACTATTACAATTCAAGAACTTTCATTCTAGTCTATATTTAAACATTTCTAAAATATCTTAGAAACTAACTAAGCTCTTAATTTTTAAATAATGAAATTTATGAAATATAATATTCAAAAATATTCTTTTTATATCAAAATTCTTACAAACAATATGCCTACTATAAAAAATCTTAATATATGTTATCTTTATTTTTATACAACATCAACATGTTTCTAATATACAAACCTTGAAGACACACTTCATTTTTTTCTTTATGCAGGTAATAATATTAATATAAACCAAGCAATCCTTAATACAATTCAATTAACACTTACTTCACTTCAAATATCTAATAATTTAGTTTTTTCTATTTTTAATATTATTATAAACTTCATAGCCAATTTTGCCAATTCTAATTACAAATTAATCTTATATGCCATATCTGGCACTTTCTTTATAACAACCCACAATAATATTAAAGTTCTTTTAAACAAACAAACAAATACCTTTTTGATTAACCTTGCTAATAATTTTTTTATCTAGTACTATTAAGATTTATAGTCTATACACAACATTTTTCAACATCAATAGAAACTCACTCAAAACATAATCACTAAAACTAAATATACAAAATTTTACTTTCTAACAATATCTACTTCTACTAATAATTTTTCAAGAGTTATACAACTATATATACTATTAAAAAATGGTTTTTAT
>CAJVQA010010392.1:0-11416 GCA_910591915.1 Cetraspora pellucida | reverse complement strand
TGCTTATCGGTCTCCTTAGGACTACTTTATCCTCGATAGGAAACTTACTAGAGCCTTTATGTCCCACACATCTAGACTTAGTTTTATGCAACACGCTATAGTTACCTAACACTTGCAGTCACAGGGGTTACCTGTTTAACCACTATGTTATACTATTTCTACCCTTGTAAAGTTCACTAGAATCCCAGTACCCATCTTTCCAGCATCTTTTCCATCATCCCTTACTAGCTGCAACTCAAAACTGTTAGTTTCATTTATCCAGACTACTAATCCAGATGGCCTGGTATAGTATACTTCTGTATCTTTTTCCTTCAGCGAACCCGGCGGCCTGGTTTGTTATATGCTCCTCTATATATATTTGTTGTCCAGTTTTAATCTTCGGTTCCTATAAAGGTGTTTCATAGGCTTCAACCAGTCCAATAGTATCATCAAAAGTTCATGCTACTTCTTTACTCAGGAATTTCCAAGTGGGTTTCTGTTATCTCAGTTTCTTAGTCTTTTACGCTTGATGGACTTATCGTGGGTTTGTACTGAAGTCTTATGCAATACTGGTTAACATTCCTCTATATACATGTAACATTACACTTCACATAGATGCCTCAGCCTGGTGTACCTGGGTAACAGCCACATGAGGCCAACTGATCGACAAGAGACAGTTACCATAATACAGATATAATTTCCAAATTTCATCGTAGGTGGGATTTGAACCTTAGACCTACCACTTGGAAGATGACAACCCAACTACTACACTAGGATCACCATCCTTATTTTAAGTATTTCTTTTTTACTCATATTTGTAATATATTTAGCTGACTTTGGGTTCTAATTTATTAGCCTAAGTTTTTGTACCTATTTATCTATTATATCTTCTTTAAGCCAACTTAATTCTGCTAAACTCAAAGTTTTAAAAATTTGTCTATAGAGTAGTACATTACTTAATATAATATAGTTTAAGTTGTTTAATACTAGGTTCTTTGCTATATGCTCTACATTGCTTAGTTCTTTTGCAGGCATTGTTAGAATTTGATTTAATGATTCAGAATTTAAATATTTTCGATTTTTATTATCTGCTCTCTTAATGTAATACATAATGTTTGTGTTATTAGCCTGATTTATTTAATCTATTTATTGGGTTTCTATCTTGTACAATTTCCTCTTTAAGTTGTTTATATGCACCCTGCATTGTGCTACTATTTACTACTAGCTTATCTATCTATTTTCTAATTAGGAATGTGACTTTGTTGTTTGTTATTTGTTGTTGTTGTTTAGTTAGTTACATGTTTCTTTTCTGTTTTTCAGAGTTAATCATGATTTTTCAAACTTTCGAGATTTATATTAAAAAAAAAAAAATTTTCTAAAAGCAAGTTTAGTTTGTTAAAGATATATTTTCTAGTATTACATTTCTATTGTTATTTATATATTTTTGAATATAAACTCTTTTTTCTTAAGAGTCCAAAAACTGTTTGTTATTTTGTTTTAGTCATATTTTATATTTTGTTTCTGCTCTGCTTTGAAACTAGAAATCAGTAAGAAGAGTTATGTTTTTTCAATTTTAATTTATTTAACTGAACTTCTAAAATTATTAATCTAAATAATTTAGTATAATATACTTATATATATATATTTTTTGTCAATTCTGATAATCTAGTCAATGCATATTCTTTCTTTACATATTTGTTATCAGATTTATTTATTTCTTTCTTTAAGATATTTTATAAACTTTTATTAATTTAACAACATTATCAAAAGTTTATATTATCTTTATATTTAAGATTTTTAAATAGACTTTTGATTTTTTAGTTTTTTTGCTTTTAGTATCTAGTAATTTTATTATAAGTTTGCACTAAAGTCTTATATAACATTAGTTATTAATATTCTTATATATATATATAATATTATATTTATATAAATGCTCTAAATTTTATTCAAAATATTGTAACTAAAGGTTACAGATATATTAATTTAACTAATTACAAGACAGTTATTATAATACAGTTACAATTTTTAAAATTTATTATCTGTGAGATTTAAATACTAAATTTATTATTTGAAAGTTGACAATCTGTTTACTTTACTAGATTATTATATCTACTTTTATAGTCTTTTCTTATATTAATTTTTTAATAATAGATTTATTTTTTTTATTAGTTATTTTTTAAAAATTTTTTTTAAGTTTTTCTTTTTTTATTTTTATTTAAGGTTTTTTTATTAATAAAACTTATATAAAGTTAATTAAAAATTTTTTATATTTTATTATTCTTTTTATATTTATTGTATATTGCTTATATATAAAGATAAAATTATTTTAAAAAGATAAAACCTGAAATTAAATTTAAAAATAAAATTAGTTTAACCTATTTTTACTTAAAAGTAAAATTTTTTGATACTTTTTTTGAATAAATAAAATTATAAGAAATATAAATACATAAATTAGATTTGCTTTTTTTTTATAAAAAAATTAAATTTGCTCTAATAAAAATAAAATAGCTTTTTTTTAAAAACCTATATTCATAATATGCATAATATTGCTATATAATTTTAATTTTTTATTTTTTTTTATTATATAAAACATAATATGAAAAATATAATAATTTAAAATAGTAAGTAAGTTGTTAACCTTTAAATGACAGATTTAGCATTTTTTTTTTTAATATTAAAATAAGTACTTGTAATCTAAAATTTTACTAATAGTATATTTTAGCTAATAACTATTTGTATAACTATGTGAACAATTATAAAAAGAATGTATAACTACTATTTATATAACTTTAGTTATTATCTAATTTAAATAATCTGCATAAAGGTTTTATACTAGTTGCTATATCTAAAACCCATCTGTAAATTCTTTATTTAAATACTTTAGTTCTTGTATTTATTATTTATCTATTTATTATCTATCTATTTTACTAACTGTCTTAGTTGATATTGATGCAAATATGTTATAATTATGAATTATAGAAGAAAGATCATTTGATTGATCAGATTTGCATTAATCATATATATAATTAGTATAACCCAATTGGCTAATTAATAAATTCAATAAATTAATAATATAATATTAATATTTAAACTTTTAGCATTATTATAATATTATGCATATATTGTTTTATTATTATATTTTATAAAAAATTAATTTAATGTTAAAAATTATTGCAAAAAATTATTTAATTAATGAATAAAACTATTAAGTTATTTTTATACAAAACTATTAGTCTGTTTTGGTTTATATATTAAAGATTAACTAAAATAAAAAAAATTGTAATACTAAAGTATTTTAACAAGCTAAAATATTATTAGCAGATTTTTTTGTATTATCATTATTATTAGAAATAGAATCAAATATTTTATTCTTAGTTTTTTTATAAAATTAAAATTATATAAAGTTTTTAAAAAAGCTTAAGCATATTTGTCAACACTATTTTTTATATAATTCAAACAGTACAAACATATAAATTTATTTTGACTATCTGTATAGTAATGTATAGATGAACTACTTAAATTTGATACTAAAAGTGTATATATGGCTAGTTGTAATCTCCAATGTAAGAAAGCCTTTGGAGGCACTTGTATTCAAATACATGAATAAAAACATTGATTCCTATAGGCAGAAACTTTAGCTATAAAAAAAATAAAAATAAAAATAAATTTATCTTAACTTAAGTATATATTATAATAGAAATAACTATCTATATATTAATACTTACTCTGTTTTTTTAGTAATTATAATATTAGTATTAAAACAACTAAATAAATTATAATTATATAAATAATGTTTATATAATAAACTATATCTAAAAAAAAATAACAAAGCTAGTTTTTTTTTATTTTTATTGTCAAAATAAAAATAATAGTTTTAGCTTTTGTTTTATTATTTTCTATTAGTTTTATTTTTAAAATTTGTAATAATATATACTAAACAAATCTGAACAAATCTTAAACTCCTAAAAAATAATTGCTAATTATAAAAAATTAAATCAAACTAATAGTTTTAAAATTTTATAAATATACTATTTATAGTTATAAGAATATACTTGATTTATTTAAACAATAATTATTAATAAAATTTTTAAGCTATAAATTTGATCAGATCCTTTAAGTTTGTCAACTTTAAGTTTATTTAAAATAAACAACTTTAAAAGATCTAACCAAATTTATAACTCAAAAATTTTATTAATAATTATTGTTTAAATAAATCAAATATATTCTTATAGCTATAAATAATATATTAATAAAATTTTAAAACTATTTGTTTGATTTAATTTTTTATAATTAGCAATTATTTTTTAGAAATTTGAAATTTGTCTAGATTTGTCTAATATATATATATGTGATGAAATTGAAAAATATATATGTTTATAATTAATATAAATATAGATTTCTGTAAAGCAATCTAAAAAGAAACATGCAATTTTCTGTATTAATATTATAATATTTTAAGAAAAATATTCAAGTCAATATGTAAACAAAATTTTTTTTAAATTCATTATCATTAAATTATAAATAATTGATATATTAGATTTCTTTTATTATTTTGTTTGCTATAAGAAGTTTTTTAGTATTATATTACAAAAAATTATAAAATATTTTTACAAATATATTAAAACATTTAAGTAACTTTATATTTATTGTTTTTAGAATTTAATAGTTATTTAGTTATTAGTAAAAAAATATCAAATAAAATATTAAAAATGTTTTAGTATAATTTCAATAGCCAAATTTAAAAAAATAGTTTAAATTCAAAAACATAATTCAACATAAGCATTAAAATTGCTTGCTCAAAAAATATAGCATATATATTAAAAACCAGAAGAATAGTATTATCTAATAAATTTTTAAGTACCAAATATTTAGCATCTTTACAAATATAACTAAATTTTAATTTTATTATTATTGCAATTTTTTGCTATATATTGCAAAAAGGTTTTAGCAACAAATTTATATACCAGAGTTTTAGTTTTTAAAGAAGTAGTTTTTTTATTCAAAATATATTTATATATTATAAAGAAAACCAAATAGTCTAATTCATAACTATTTAGTAAAATATGCAAAAAACCTATTATTATATTTAAAAATATATAACAACTTTTTCTATTGATCATTTAAACACAAATTTAATAAGAAGCAAAAATTAAGTTTACACAAAAACAACTATTTAAATCATTTTAGAAAAGCTAAATAAAAAAAAGCATTCAAGAAAAGTATAAAAGAAGAAAAAGACAATTTAAAACAAATAATATATCAAGAAGAAAGCAAAAAAATCTAAAAATTTTAAAGAAAATATTTAAAACCTAATTTTTTTGAAAAATTAGTACTAATTCTGTATTACAGATCTGTTTTAATTACAAAAAAATAAATAAACAAGTAAATTAGTCATGTACAAAATCAAACAAAACAAACATGTGCCTAATGTTTATTAAAAAATATAAATATATCAAAAAAATATAATAACAGTTTAATGATAATATATTAAAAGAACATATTAGGTTATTAATAATATGTATAATAGTGTATTACTTAAACAAAAAGATAGAACATATGCAATATTAGACAGAAAAGACAAAATTATTGCTATACTAATAGAACAAAATACAGATAAGATTGCTTTATTAAGAATAACAAAAGAGATAATAGAAAAAGTAAAAAAGAAGCAATTAGAGAAAGAATTAAGCATAATAAAGCAAAACAATCATGCAATAATAGTAGAATCTACTTTAGAACAAATATAAAACAAACTAAAAAAAAACAATATCAAATAATAAAAATAGAAAAAATTTAAGAAATTAGACAAATATTAATACTAAAAGAGATAAAAAATAATATAAACAAAAACACAAGAAAACATTAAAACAATTTAACAAAAAGAAGTAACAAAAATAAATCTTAGTAGTAACAGCAAAATAGAAGTAAAACAAGTTTAGCAAAAACCAAAAAATAAAAGAATACAAATAAAAAAACATAAATGTAAATAGAAAAAAATTAAAACATAGTTTAATAATAAAAAAAATAAAAAAAATGAGAAAAAATAAAACAAAAAATCAAAAGAAAAATCAATATTGTATAAGTACCACTAGAGAAGAGCATATGGGCATCAAGCAAAAAATTGCAACCAAAGCAACAGCCTACTTACTAATATGTCAGCATATAATATGTTTAGAAAAATAAATAAAGAGCATATAAAATTTATTAAATGATTATTAAAAAATAATAAATATATTAAAAACATTAAAAAAGTTTTTAAAAGAGAAAACTTATAAATAAAAGTAGACTTTAATTGTAAATATAACAAAAAAGAAGCAAATACAAAAAATTAGTAAAAAAAAAACTAATTAGTACAAAATAATATTAAAAAAAAAGAAAACAAAAAAGCAAAATATAAAAGAGATAACAAAGAAGGTTAGCAAAAAGAAAGCAACTTATTAAGAACAAAAAATAAAAAAAAAATAAAAAAAATAAAAAAAAAGTGTATAAAGATCAATATAAACAGTTGAAGAATATAAAAATAAAAACTATCTAATGATATAGAACTTATCAACAAATATAAACAAAAAAAAGATAAAATACATTTGTAAAAGATTTAAGAAAGTCTATATAGTAAAAATTAAAAAATCTAAATACAAAGCCTTAGCAGTAATATAGATAGAAAAAGCAAATAAAAAAGAAACTCTATAAACTATATCAGTTAATAATAGCAAACTAGTATAAGTAACAATAAGAAAAGAAAACTATAAGACAAAAAAAAGCTAGAGAAAATATATAGCAAAGTTGACAGAACTATTTAAAAATACTTTAAAAATCTTATTTTTATAAAATTTAAGAAGCAAAGAAGTAAAATAGATTTACATTTTACTAAACAAAAACAGAAATTAGAAGAAAACTGCAATAATTATATTTGTAACTAAGAAAGATATAAAAACAACTTAATTAAAACCAATTATATTTAATAACTTTTAAGTATATTATATAAATAAAAGAAAAACAAAAACAAAAAGAGAAAATTTTTTTAAAAAAAGAGAAAGAAGTTAAAACAAATTTAGTTAAACCTTTGATATAAAAAATAACAGAAGAAAAGAAAAAAAATAAAAGAATAAAACATGTATAAACAAAACTAAAAAAGAAAAAGATTTTAGAATTACAAATTAGAAAACAGAAAAAAAAAGTAATATTTAAAACCAAAATTCAAAATCTAAACAAAACATATAAACATAACCAAGAAAAAAAAAAAAGTTTTAAAAGAAAAAAAACTAAATTCAAGTCTCAAATACAAGAAAAAAGTACATATATAAAAGACATCCTGAATTAAATTTAAGAAAAATTAAAAAAACTAGAAGAGGCAAGATAGATAACATAAAAAAGCCTAGCCAATTATTTCTGAAAGCATCTTAGTTGAAGCAATAATAACAGACAAAAAGCTTAAAAAATTTTTGTAAAAATAAAAAAAGTATTTAAAAAAAAGCAATACCTTTTTGTTAAAAAAAAAAAAAAGAAAAAAAAAGTAAAAAATATAAAAATAAAACAAAATTAATTAAAATAAAAAAAAAAAAAAAAAAAAATAATAATAGTATATTATAATATTAATAGATTAAAAACCAAAGGTAAAAGCTTAAAAATCTACTTAACTAGGCAGAAAAAGAGAAAATTACAATATTAGAAATTATAAAAATAAATTTTACAAAAAGAGAAGTAAAATTCTTAATATACAGAATGATCAAAAAATATATTAAATATTGAAGCAATATAGCAGAAAACAAGAAAAAAGGATTGATATAGAAATTTTGGTAAAAAAATATTGAAAAAAGCATATAAACATAGTTAAGAAAATTAATAAATATATAATAGTTTTTTTTTTTTAAATATTAAGGTGAGTACTTATAATCTAGAATTTTATTAATAGTATATTTGGCTAATAGTTATATAACAATCATAGAAGGCAACTATAAAATAAATGCATAACTAGCTACTCATATAACTTTAGTCATTATTTAATTTAAGTAGTCTACTTAAAGATTTTATACTAGCTGTCATACCTGAAACCTACTTGTAAGTTTCTTATTTAAATACTCTAGTTTCTGTATCTATACATCTATTTACTCTATCAACTGCCTTAGTTTTTACTAGTACAAATATACTATAATTACTAAGTCATTAAAGCAGTTTACTCATATGCATCAGCAAGATTTTTAAGCAGATATATATCAATATATAGTATTAAATTAATATATATTGATTGAAAATAATCAATATATATTAATTAATTATTATATATTAATATATATTACTAGTGATATATAATAATTATTAATATAAGAAGATGTATAAACCTAGTGAAGTAATCAGGTTTTCAACCTTCTAAGTAGTAGGTTGGGTGTCCAAATCTTATTAACAGCAAAAATTTGAATAATCATCTATATTATATTTATATTATGACAATTGTTACTAACAATTAGATTAAAATATCTGTAATAATAATTACTTTAGCATAACTGGCAAGTTATAAAGTATTTGTACAATGTTAAAGTTATATAAAGAAATGTAAACTGATAATTAAGCAGTACAAATACTAAATAAGTTCTTGTAGCTATATAAATTTGTTAAAATTAGGTAACAAGAAGTTTATTTGAAAAGACTCAAGTAGAGAAATAGCTAGATCTTTAATAATGCTACTATAAAGACTAGCCTAAAGAAATAGATATCAAGGCCTTAGTAACTGAACAGGCAAGAACTTTTAGATTAAGAGTCTCAAAGATACTATTAACCAGGCTACTAAAATAAACTAGAGAAAAAGAATATTAAATTAAACTAATATACTAATAGACTAATTGTAATTCTATATAAGCCATTTTGATTAGAAGTTTGGTAAAATTCAAAGATATATTAAAGTATCAGAGTTATTCTATAAAATAGATGCTAAGATCTAATTAAACTCTACAAGGGCATAATAGTTTAATGGTTAAGCTCTGACTACAAATATTGGTTCTGTTATAGCAATATTTAGATTAGTTATAAAAATAGATACAAAAGACTCTAAGGATTTACTTTAAGAATAAAATAGTTCTAAAATTGAGACAATAATCTGGACATCTAGATATAACCTAGTGAATTAATACAGATTACAGATTCAGAAAATTTAAAATAAAACCTCAAGCAGATATGTTAGATATAGTAATTAGTAAAGAACCTTCAAGTGGACTTCTTAAATAAGTAATATAAAAAAATTATATATGTAATTAATTGTATGCTTTTCTGTAATAGTTTATAGAATCATATTATTAAAAGTTATTAATAAAAATAAAAAGACAAAGAGGTTATCTTAACATTAAAAAAAAAAGATTATCAATATATAATGATTATAAATAATTATAAGTACTATTAATAAGTAATAATTTGTATAAATTTTGTTAAATATTATTATTAATTACTAATAATTATTATTTTTTTTTTGGTATTAAGGTGACCTCTTTGGTTTAAGCTTTTTATTAATACTTATAGTGGGTATATGTTTTATATCGATGTATCTATAATGAACTATTAGATGAGTGTACAACTAGCTACATATGTAACTTTTCTATATTACCTATTTAAGGAGTCTGCCTGAGGGTTCCTTACCAGTTGCCATACTTAACACCTCTGCTTAGATGTTCTATTTAAACCCTCTGATCTAACCCTAGTATTAATTTCACCAGATTACAAACCTGGATCTATTCACATTTGACCATAGGACTATAATTCTTAGACTATTTTTATTCTTTAGGTAAACCTACCAGAGCAAACTGTATTCTCTTTTACTGCTAACCTGGTTTGATACTATGGCCGAAGCCAATACTTGCAGTCAGGATTACTCCTTAAACTGCTATTACTTTTGTAAAGTTCATCCAAACTCTGGTACTCATCTTTCTGACTTATTCTCTAGCATCTCTTACTAGCTGCAACTCAGAACTAACCAACTTCTCAGACTCCCAATTTAGATGGCCCAGTATGGTATACTTATGTATCCTTTTTCCTCTAACGATTCTGGTGGCCTGGTTGATCATATGCTCCTCTACATATCTTTGTTATCCAGTTTATTCAACAGTTCCTATAAAGGTGTTTTATGGGCTTTTATCAGTCCAATGGCACTATCGAAAGTTTGTGCTACCTTTTTATTCAGGATTTCCAAGTAAGTTTCCATCTTTTCAGTCTCTTAGCCTTCTATGCCTGATAATCAATTACTAATAATTATACTTAAAAAGAATGCTATATAATATTAGTAATCTAGAAATTACTAATAATATATATTATTTTTAAAATTTTTCTAATGTAAAGAATTTTTGATCTTGTACTAAATCTATTAGAGTTTTTTATTATTTAATTTTCAACTAATCTAGTATTGTTATAACTAAAATTAATACTTGTAGTTAGAGTAACTTTTAAACTACTATATCTTTGTAGAGTTTATATAATCCTAATATTTCTTTTTACAACCTTACTAGTATCTTATACATTCTTGCAAGTTCTTTTATATTACTAATTTAGTTGACTTTATATAATGCAACTTTATACTTAGTTTAACTAATAGTCAGATTAGTAGATTTTTTTATTTAAGGTTCTTGCTTATACAGGTTATCTGCTTCAAATTTCTATCTCTAAATTAAGATTTTTACAAATAATACTATTAAAAATTATACTATCTCTTTACTTAAAATTTTTAAACAAAGCTTCTTATAGAGTATATACTTTTCAAATTTATTTATATAACATTGTACATTTCTAAAGTTAGTCTTGGTACAATCTCAGATATTTTATATAAGTTGCCAAAATAGAACTATTTTTCAAATTTTTATCAGCAGTAAGATTTGAACTTTGAACCTATTGCTTAAAGAATAACAACCAAACTACTATACTAGAATCATTATTCTTAGCTTTTAATTTTCTATATATATTGTTTAATATATTTTATTCTAATTTTATTCTTAAAAAACTTATTTCAAAGTTATATATATTAATAATTTAAAACTTTGATATTTTATATAAAACTGTTTTTTAAGTTATTATTAATATTCTTTTTAATATTAACAAACAATTATATAAGCAATTATAGAAACATATTATATTTATTTTTTTAATTAAAAAAAATAATAAAATAAACTTTAATTTTAACTCATTAATCAACTTATAATATTATTTAATCTAACTACTAGACATATATACTCCCAAAGAAATTATACTTATTTATATCTTTGCAAACTTCCTAATCAATTATATACTATTTAAACATATACTTTTCTATTAATCAAACAATTTGCAAAATTGAGAGTGTGGCAACCTAGTGAAGTGGTCAGGTTGTCAACCCTCCAAGTGGTAGATTGGGTGTTCAAATCCCATCGACAGTGAAAATTTGGATAATCACCTATGTAATATTCATATTATAGCAACTGTTACT
>CAJVQA010010391.1:0-11417 GCA_910591915.1 Cetraspora pellucida | reverse complement strand
TAAGGATAATATAGTGTAAATAGATAATAAAAAGGAAATTATCCTCAGTTGTAAATAAAACTTTTATTATAAATAAAAGGCTTTTCACCCAGAAGAGAAAGCAACTATGATACCTCAAGTAAATACAATTGCTTTAATAAACTTAAAGTATTGGACCTATATTAAAAGTAAACTATAATTTAACTCAAAACTATCATTAAAACTATCATAATTAACTATCATTTACCTATTTGTAATTTATTAAAACTGCATTTTAGTTTATTCACTATAAGTCATATGATCAAGCTATTAATGTAAGAAAAAAACTCTAACCTGATTCGATGTATCATAACCTCAGGTTAAAGAAGTAAAGAAAAGACAAGAAAAGACAAAAGTTAATAGAAGAACAGGTTAAAGAAAGAATTTAAAAAGAAGAAAAAATTAGTACTTATTTATAGATAAACTATTAGCTAAATCTAACATGCCTATTTTGACTTAGCTAACATAGGTTACATACAAGTTAAAAAAAATTAGTAACAGACTCACTGATTTGCTACACAACAATACTTATTTATAGACCCAAACTACTGACCAAATCTAAATGCCTCTTTTTGACTAAGCCAATCATAGGTAATATGAAGTTTTGAATTGTAGAATGACTGTCTTGCCTTATTAACTAATTTTAGTAGTTAACAAATATATATTGTAAAACATTTAACATAAACTATAGGCAATTAATTCATATTAGCTAATCAAACAAAAGTTTACAAGGCATCAAATTATTATTTAATCATCCCAATAAAAATCTTATTTAAAAGAATAAAAACTATTAAATATCAGATAAATAGACAAATTAATTTGTATTAGATGATTAATTTTTGAGTCTAAAATTCTTGCTTTTACTATCATTAGTTATTACAACTATGATATTGCTTAGATTTGCATTTTTTTGCATTCAAATTATTATATATCTTGTATATCTGATGATCTATATACTAATAAATTCATATATGAAAAATAACCAAAATTTAATGAATAAATCATGTGGAGTATCAAATTTAAAATTTTATTAGCAAATTCTACTTCAAACATTATATAATCTATATACTCATTATATTCATTCTATATGCAAATTACAAGCAATATAACACATCTTATACTTGATGTCAAACATGTCACTTTCAGAAGACAATAGAAAGATAACAAGTAAAAATAAAAATATTGACAATTGTATTAAAGAATTTCAACTTAAAGCTACCTTTTATGAAAATGTAATCTAATGGATTTCTTTTAATAATTTAGTTAATGTTCAAAAAAATAGTAATGAATTTTTAGCAACATGGTTATATGAAATGCATTATGGAAATTATAAATATGTTAATAATAAATATAAATATATACAGTTATGTTTATTATTATATAAGTAAAAATTAACATATTAATATGAACACAAAATAATTTAAAAGTAAATTTATATTATTTTATTATATCAGATATTAGATCAGATATTAGATCAAACATATAATTTGCATATCAATATACTATTATATATTTAATATAATATGATTCAAGATTTAGTGAATCTGTCACTAATTTCTTTCAATTCTCATATAACCTATAGTGGTTAAGTTGAAATAGGCATGTTAGATTTGGCTAAATAGTTTATTTATAGATAAGTACTACTCTTTTCTTCTTAGTCTTTCCTTCAATCTATTGTTTTATTAACTCTTGTTTTTTCTTCTCTTTCTTAATCTGAAGTTATAATACATCAAATTGAGTTGAAGTTTGTCTTTTTATTTAATGACTTGGTCACATGACTTGCAATGAATAAACAAAATATAGTTTTAATGAATTACAAATAGGCAAACAATAGTGAATTATATTAGTTTTAACAATAGATTTAGTTTGGATTGAGTTATACTTTACTTTTAATATAGGTCTAATACTTTAGTTTTATTTAAGTAAATGTATTTACTTGAAAATATCATTGTTAATTTTTTTCTGAATAAAAAACCCTTTATTTATAATAAAAGTTTTATTTACAACTAAGAATAATTTTCTCTTTATTATCTATTTACATTAAATTATTCTTAAAAACTCTTTATCTACTATACTAATGAAAAACTAAATGTCTATATACTGTTAATCTATCTAAAATAAAAAATGTATTAAATGTAACAAAATAAAAGTAAGAAAAGTAAGATAAATCTTACTTTTTATATAATTAGTTACTTGTGTAGGTTATAGAACCTAAATTTGATGATCAATTACATGTTACATATAATTATAATAATAGTAGTACTGATTTCAAAGTTTACAATAATAATTAATGAGTTAATTAGAGAATATAAGTATTTATAGACTAACCTAAAATAAAGTTACAAATAAGTATATGTTTGTATTTAATAAATTTAGTTATAAAAGAAATTGTGAATATAAAACATATTAGTAATATAATACATTTTATGCTTGATGTTAAAACATGCAATCTTCAAAAGACAATACAAAGATAAACAAATAGAAATAAGAATTTTGATGACTGTTTTAAGGAACTTTAACTTAAAGTTACATCTTATTATAATATAATCAAATAGATTTCTTTTAATAGTTTAGTTAATACTCAAAAATTATTAATAAAGTTTTAGATAAAATTTGTAATTATGAATATAAAATTAAAAATAATGAATACAAATATATACAGTCATATATACTATTATGTAAAGTGAAGTCTAAGTTATTAAATAGAACACAAAGTTAATTAGATATATTAAAAGAACTAAAATAAAATTTGAATAGTTTATCATTGTTATATTATATATATAACTTTTAATATATATTTGAATTTTAATAAGTTTACAAATTATGTACAGTTAAAGAATAGTAATTTTAAAGTATGATCTGAGTTTTATAGCTTAGTGGATAAGCTTCCAGATTTATCACAAATAATATCAATAGTTCAAGTTTAGCTGAAAGCAAAATATACTTTGTAATCTAATTAAAGCCTATAACCAGATATGAAGTTATATAACACAAATCCTGGTTGAATTAAAAATTTCTAAAAGGAGATTAATCTGTAGAGTGCAGTTATTATTATTAGCAAAATTTTTAAGCAGATATATATCAAATAATAGCATTAAATCAATATATATCAATTGAAAATAATCAATATATATTAATATATATTACTAGTAATATATAATAATTATCAATATATAACAATTATAAATGATTATAATTACTATTGATAAGTAATGATTTGTATAAATTTTGTTAAATTTTGTTATATATTATTATTAATCACTAATAATGATACTTAGTAGGGGTGCAATATATTATTAGTAATCTAGGATTTACTAATAATATGTATCATCTTTAAAATTTTTCTGATAATACTTAGTAAAAGAAATAGTAAACACAGAAAGACATATGAAAAAGAATTAATATTACTAATTGAAGAACACCTTTGACAAAAAAAACCCATAACAGGTATAGTTGTAAAATCTGCCTCTGTTTTAGTAGAGTTTACATTGCAGATAAAGTAGTTCAAAGGCTTAATATATATCAAATTAAGTCTAGTGTTATAGAAAAAATATTGAAAAATCAGAGACTTTAAATAGTGAATCCACAAGTGGATTTTAGGTATAGCAATTAGTATATAACTTGTGAGTAGAACTATTAAATAAACAATAACTAAAATTGTATGTGTAGTTAATTGTAGTCTTATTGATATGCAAAATATAATACTCTTCTATATAAGTAATAAGCAGATATTATACTTAATAAAATCTATAGAGCTATAAAGATTTCTCTTTAAAACTAAAAAAAAAAGTAATTTTAAAGTATATAGAATAATTTAAACCAATTCAAACAATAAATATATAATAGTATTTGATAAATTTTATAATAAAAGATATACAAATAATGGATATGTGCAAATTTCAAACAATATAACACATCTTATATTTAGTACAAAACATGTGACCTTCAAAAATTAGCACAATAATAAACAAGTAGAAATAAGAATATTAATAAGTGTATTAATAAATTTTAATTTAAAGCTACAATATATATATATATAATTAAATGGATTCCTTTTAATAGTTTAGTTAATATTTAAATAATTAGTAAAGAAAGATTTGCACTGTGTTTTCTACAATATGATTAGATAGTAAAAGAATATTTTTATATACTTGTAGTAAGCTTACACAATTATATTCAATATCATGTATAGTTGTACTTAAAACTCTACTTGGTTTACAAATAAATTTTTTAAATAAAATATATTAAAATGTTTTTTTAAATTTTATATAAATAAATTATAAATTATTATTATAAATTTTTGATTTAAATTAACAAGTTTAAAAATTATATAGAATTTAAATTAGTGGATAATAATCTTAAAGTGTATAGACTGACTATAGTTGGTTAACAAAACTGATTTGAGAAAATACAAAGAATAAAATCTAAATCTAATAAAGATAAAATTGATAAAACTTTAACAAAGGATAAAAGCCAAAACTATTGATAAAAGATAGAACTTTTAATAAAGATCAAAGTTATTAATAAAGTTTGAATTCTAAGAATTTAAAAGATTAATATTCATATATGGCTATTAAGCACAATTTGTAGCTTATATATATATAAAAATATATCTAAGACATATTATTCTTCTCTAATTTTTTTCTAAATGCTGAGATTACTACTCAGAATTTACTTTTATTTTGATTAGCTGTTTACTGTTATTATTATTGTTTTTGGAATATTTTATAAAAAATTAATTAAGTAATTGTTCTGCTAATTTAATAAGTTATTGATTTTAGTATAATCAATATAAAATATAATTATTGAATACAAAGTAGCCAATAATGAAAATTATTTGTAAAATAATTTATTATCTAACTATTAAGTTTAATTTGTTAGAAATGACATATTAAATTTATAGCTTGATATTTGAACTGAAACCTAGTATGTAAATATAGTGCCAAGTATTAATTAATAATAATCAGATAACTAATATTGATATAACTCTAATTAAATATTATATTTAGTTAAAAAAATTTAGAAGAATTATAAATTTTTTTTGTTAAGATGACCTCTTTGGTCTTTTGACTTTTATTAATGACTTATTGGTAATGTGATTCTAGAACCACTATAAGAAAGTATACAATTGGCTATATATGTAACTTTTCTATATTACCTATTTAAGGAGTCTGCCTAAAGGTTTCTTACCAATTGTTATACTTAATACTTTTGCTTAGATGCTTTACTTTAAACCCTTTAAACCTGTAATCTGTATTAACTTACTGAGTTATACTCAGATGTTCTGATTATCATCTCAATCTTAGAACTATTTTATCTTTGAAATAAACCTCCCAAAGCCTTCTGTACTATTTTTATAGCTAATCTAGATATTAATATAGCAGAACCAACACTTGTGGTCAGGGCTTAATTATTAAACTACTATGCTTTTGTAGAGTTTACTCAAACCTTAGTATCTATTTCATAGCATAATTCTAGTACTTTAGTATACTCTGAATTTTGCCAAACTCTCAATCCAGATAGCCTATATAGGACTACAACCAGCTATCAATATATTAGATCAACTTAATATTCTTTTTCTCTAGTTTGTTCTAGTGACCTAGTTGGTGGTACTTTTGAGACTCCCAATCTAAAGGTTCTTGTCTGTCTAGTTACTAAGACCTTAGTATCTGTTTTCTTAGGCTAGCCTTTACAGTAGCATTATTAAAGATCCAGCTATTTTTTTACTTAGGTCTTTCCAAATAGACTTATTGTTACCCAATTTTAATAGATTTACAAGGCAACAAGGATGTATCTAGTGTTTGCATCATCTAGTTGTCTGTTTGCATTCTTCTGTATAACTTTAATATTGCACAAATGCCTTATGAACTACTAGTCATGCTGGTGTTATCATTATTATAAATATTCTAATCCAATCATTAGTAACAGTTGCTATAATACAAATATTACATAGGTAATTATCCAAATTTTTGTCATCAATAGGATTTGAACATTCAATCTATTACTTGAAGAGTTGACAACCTGACCACTTTACTAGATCACTATACCTTAGAATTATAAATTTAAAAAACTGCTAATCACTTAGATATTAGCAGATCTTCACTAAGTCAAGTTTTTAACCAATAAAGAGTTTCAAAATTAATATGTAAAAAAATCTAATTTTAACAAAAATAGATAATATATTTATTTAAAAAATAAGTATTTCATTTTTTGATAAATTTAAAATAATGATTTTTATTATTAAAAAGTTTATTTATTTCATTAAATAAGGATTTACAAATTTTATTTTCTGATTTTAAAAATTTTCAAACACTTATTTAATTTCAAAATATGTTACCCATTTGCTAATTTTAAAATCTACTAATTTCAAAGGTATGGATGCATTAAAAGACTTCTGTTATTTGTAAAAAATTATGTTTATTAAACTTAAATAATATAAAATGCTTAAAACTTTAATAGACAAAAAATTTAACTGATATTTTATAAATTATAATTAGAAATAGAACTTTAGTTAAAAAATAAAAGTAAAAATTATTTAAAGCCTTGTACTTTTATATAAGTTTTAATTTATAAGTTAATTCATACATACAGTATTAGATATTAGACTATTTTTATAAATAATAAATATAGCTAATTCTAATTTTAACCAACCAACAACCTCATTTTATACTGATGGTTCTGTTATCAGTCTTGGTATCTTTCAATACTTTATAAATATTGATTAAATTCAAATTCATAATTCTTTAATTATAAATTTATTTTATATATAAATTAAACTCTAAATATGTTTTTTTAAAGTTAAAATTCTTGCTATATTTTTAGCAATAATTACTGCTTTTAGAAACATTTCAGTTCATATTTTTACTGACTCATAATTAGTTATTTCTAGATATCAAAGCATTTACTACTTATTATCTATTCTTTCTTTTATTTATACTCTTTATTTTTCTATCTGACACATTTTTTTAACTTTATTAATTTTTATAATATTTAACTTATTTTCTACAAAGATATTGCCTATCAAAATAATTCATTTAATAATCTTGCTAATTAACACAGTTGAACAAATAAATAAAGAGTGAATAATAGATAAATAACAGAAAAAAAATCTGCCACTATTCTACTCTATATCTACTAAATAATGATAGCATAATAGCAACATAATAGCAGAATAACAGTGAAATAATATTAGATTTGTCAATATGAGTAATATAATAGTAACATAATAGCAAAATAATAGAAGAGTTTTATTATTTTACTTTTAGTTACAAAGACTAAAAGTAAAATAATAGACTGTTCTATTATTTTGCTATTATGTTACTATTATATTATTCATATCAACAAACCTTCTATTATTTTACTATTATTCTACTATTATGCTGCTGTTATGCTGCCATTATTTGGCAGATATAAAGTAAAATAATGGCAAATTTTTTTTCTGTTATTTACTTATTATTTACTTTTTATTTATTCATTTGACCTGTATAACTAGCTCATAATTATCAAATTTTGCTATTTCTCATATTTCTTATTAACAACACTTACAATCCTTCCTATGCTTTATTTATTAACTAATTTTTTATTAAAATTTTATTTATTATACTATTTAAACAGATTTGCAAAAAGCAGATATTAAAGAAGTGAAAAAATTACAAAAAGTAATTATAAGATAATAATAGCAGAAATATGAATTAAGTATATAATAACCAAAATAACAAAGCAGTAATTAAAAGAAAAAGATAAACAAGAATATTATTTTTGTATAATAGTACACAAGTAGAAGACTAAAAAAACTATACACAGGAACTACAAAAATAACTTGAAAAAAAAGAAGTTCTAACAAACATATAAAGAAAAAAAAAGATAAAAAAAGATAAATAGACAAAATAAATAGCATATAAGATATAATAAAAGAAGCAATTATTATATATAATAGAAGAAGCAATTATTATAGCAGCAATTAAACATATACTAAAGAAAAAAATATATAATATAGCAATAAACAAAAAAAGTAATTAAGTGTCAAGAAAAAGATATTGTAAAACTATAAAGATTATTTAGATATATAAAGAAAAAAGAAGCTAAAAAGTGGCAATAGAAAAAAGAAGTAAGACAAATAAACAAATAAAAATACTAAGCAAAAAAATAGTTGTGAAGTTATTAAAACTACAAAAATAATAGTTAAATGCCTAGATAGAAGATATAAAAGGCTAAAAAAAACTATTACAAAAAAAAAAAAAGAGTAGAAACAAGTACAAAAACAAATAGAAAAATATAAATAAAAGATCAAGATAATTAAAACAGACTAAGAAAAAAATATGTAGTATTTTAAACATATTTTATAAAAAATTAGTACTTAATAGGTTTATTAAACAAATAGAAAAAGAAACATATCTAGTAACAATGACAAAAAAGATTAAAACAGATATAGCAAAACAATTTAAGAAAAAAGTTATTAAATTAAAAAAATGCCAAAATAATAAAAGAAAATATATAAACTATAAAAAAGCATTAAAGAGAAATTGTATACAGATATTTAAAAAAAAAATTAAAAAAAGAAATAGAAAAAACTTTAAAATAAAATTAGCTTCTAGTATATTAAATATAAATTGTATACTAATTAAATAAGCAGAAAAAAAATACAAAATGTATTTAAAAGATTTGCAGATCTATGTTTAAAAAAAGTAAAGATACCAACAAAATGGAAAATAGCATAAGTCTATTCAATACTAAAAGATATAAAATAAGATATAGTCTAAATACTATATAACTAATAGTATTAATTAAAATATTTAAAAAGAGTGTAATAACTTAGTGAAGTAGATAAGTTGTTAACTTTCAAGTGGTATGTAGTAAGTTTAAAACCTACAAATAGTAAAAATTTGAATAATCTTTTATGTAATACACAGATAGTATTATAGTGATAGCATTCTGTTAATCAGTTAGGATAAGATACCTGTAACTATAGTTATACTAGCATAACTGGCAGATTATAGAGCATTTGCACAATGTTGGAGTTACACAGAGAAATGCAAACTTGCATCAGATAGTGCAAATCCAAAATAAGTTCTTGTGGCTGTATAAATCTGTAAAACTGGAAAGCTGAAGTCTACTTGGAAAATTCTGAGTAGAAAGGTAGCACAGATTTTTAATAATATTACTATAAAGGCTAGATCTAGAAATGAATATCAATATGAAAAAAATTAGATAAGCAAGAACCTTAGATAAAAAATACTACAAACCAGGTCACTAGAAATTTCGAACTAAAGTAAAAGAATCTTAGAAGCCAGACTTTTGAAATACCAAAAACAGGTCATAGTCCTTCTGAGTTATCTGGATTAGGAGTCTAAGGACCAAAATAGAGTATAACTAAGTACTAGAGATATACTATAAAGTCAGTACTAGGGTCTGAATGAACTTTACAAAAGCAAACCCTATTAGCAAAGATTAAATATGATTAGTTAGTTAGCAGAAGAGCTCTCTAAAGCCTTACAGTTAGATAACATACTTTGAAATATGTAACAGCTTGACTAACATACAGACAGGAAGGTTATATTAGAAACAGAATTTGTACAATATACTGTACAACATAGTGTATAGTTTATAGAAAAATTAATATGTCTATATGATTCTTAGTACTTAATTGGTCTGCATAACTCTATTTATTATGTATTGTTATATGTTGCCTATTTTTTGCATGTCATTTCACACCTTATACTAGTAGCTTGACTATTGCATCTGAGTTTATATATATGAACATATATTATGTCTATTATATATATATAAGATAAATAAAAATAAAACTCTAAACACTATTTTTTTTTATTTTTTTAAATATTAACAGTAAGGTTATGAATTTAACTTTATTGAAATTCAATTGAAGTTTTTACAAAAAAAAGCTTGCTTTTAAATTACATATAAAGAATAAAAATTCAAAGATATAATCTGTAACTTAAACCTATAAAAGTGGCCAAGACTCACCTAGATTTGAATATTAGTAATAATATAAAAGAGAAGGGTATGATATTTAATCCATTAGATAGTCCAAAGGTCAATTTTAATAATAATTTGTGGTACTAAGATAAGGAGTAGACTAGAAGAAGTACTATGAGTTAAATTTGTAATAAGTGTAATTTGAGACTATATAGAACATGAAATGCAATATAGAATTCATATTTGTTTGTATATTTGTTGATTTAAATAAAGAAGAAATTTAATAGAAAGAGAAGTAGCTGTTTAGTAAGAAATAAAAATATTATAAATAGTAAAAATAAGGTCAATAGGAACTAAACCAGATAGGATAAAAATAAAAGATAGCATATGTGAAAATTTATGCAATTTAAAAATATTAAATGTAAAAATTTCTTAATATAAATTAGAAACAAGGTTGGAAAACATGTCAAGAGCAGTAGTATTTAAAATACAATTAAGAGAATTAGAAATTAAGTGATAAATTGTCTGAGTAGAAAGACAAAGAGTCCAGTATAATGAAGAGCAAATTTGATTGCATTGGTGACAGAGAGAAAAGTAAGAGAAGTTACATTTATGAAGAATATGAGGAACAGATAGTTTATTCAAAAGAATTTAACATGAAAGGTTTTTATAATAGAGAAGTAAAAGCTATGGGCAAAGTTAGAAATCTTTTGATTATTATTAATGTAAAGCAGATGGCTTCTTAGTTGATATTAGAAGCAATAATAGACTATTGTTGGAAATAATGTTGGAATATCCAAAGTGTTATAATGTGAGCTTGACAGATAGTATAAATAAAGTGTCGAATAGAAATCTCAATAGAAAATTGGTCAATAAATGAAGTATAGGCAGGATTGTAAGAGTTGTTAATTAAGAATGTTAAAAAGAATAGTATTTGGTACTATGAGCAAGTTGGTTAGCAAGGTTATTAAATAGGTCATCTTGGTATGCAGTAACTTTGTGAAAAGTAAGTTGAATGTTGTATGAATTAATGAAGTTGATAAGAGTTTGCCAAATAGAAAAGTATAAAATATGAGTATAAGAAAGTTTAAATGCTGTTAAGCAGATATTATGATTTTGAAAATAACAGATTGTAAGTCTGTAAAGATAGGAACAGAACAGTTTCTAGGAGCAGTTATAATTGCTGAGAGAAGGGCGAGGATGTTAGCTCTAAAGAAGCATGATCAGAGTTTAACTTGTATCTAAAATAAGTGAATAGTTGCAGAATTATCAACTTGAACCCAATCTATGCCCATAGAGCATTAAGAGATACCAAGTTCAATAACAGAACTATTAGTATAAAATAAGATGTTAGTTAGGTTATAATTGAAATTAGCAATAGACTATAAGCTATCAGTAAGTTGATTAGACTAAAAGATACAAGGTAATTGTTGTGAGTTGATTATTAGTGAAGAAGGAGTTGGAAT
>CAJVQA010010390.1:0-11418 GCA_910591915.1 Cetraspora pellucida | reverse complement strand
TCCATAAAAGCATCCTTAATTTCTTTATTAAGAATTGTGTTCATAATTGCTGATCTTACGATAACGATAATTAAAAAATTTTATTTTAAGTTTATAGAAAAATTATCGTTGGTTTATCCACAAAACATTTTACAACATAACTTTGAAAATATCATTATTTGAGAACTTAAGAAAAAATTTAATTCGGATGATACTATATCATAAAACTGTCATGTTTTAAACAAAAATCAAAACTATAATAAAGTATATTAAATTTACAATATTGTTATTTGGATGTGCTTTCAATTAAGGTTTAACTTGTATTAAAAAAATATCAAAACACATATGGTATTTTAACAGTTTTGATCTATAAATTCTAATTATAAAATGGTATTGGAAAAGGAGACTGTAGATCGATAAGTAGAGAAAAGAAGATAAGTGTCCTAATTATGCCGTTATAAAATGGTATTGGAAAAGGGGACTGAAAATAAGTGTTCTAATTATGCCGTTATACCATCAAGGCACCTAACCTGAGTATTGTTGAATTTTATGAACTGAACCTTACGGCCTGAATATTATGACCTGATATTTATGACCTTACAGTCTAACTATTATGACCTGATATTTCTGACCTGAATATTTGACCTAAATATGATCTAAATATTAATGACTTAAATATTTATAATCTAAATATTATGATCTGAACCTTACAGCCTAAATATTATGATTTTTAATATTATGACCTAACCTAAACCTTATGACCTGAAAATTATAATCTAAATATTTATAACCTGAACCTTACAGCCTGAATTTTATAATTCAAATATTATAATTTAAATATTGTAAACTGAACCTTATAGTTTAAATATTATAACTTGTAATATTATAACTTGATTATTATGACCTGAACCTTATAGTTTAAATATTATAATTTGAGTGTTATAATCTGGATATTTATAATCTGAACTTAAGTATTATAATTTGAATATTATAACCTGAATCTTGTAATCTAAATATTATAATTTGAATATTATAATCTAAAAAATTATGATCAAAATTTTATAGCTTGAATAATATAACTTAAATATCATAACTTGAATATTATAACCTAAATATTTATAATCTAAATTATATAACCTGAATCTTATATTCTAAATATTTATAACTGGGGATGTGGTGACTTAGTGAAGTGGCCAGTTTGTCAACCCTCCAAGTGGTAGGTTGGGTATTTAAATCCTATTGATAGTGAAAATTTGAATAATTACCTATGTAATATTCATATTATAACAACTGTTACCAATGATTGGATTAGGATACCTGTAATGGCAGTCGCACCAACATGACTGATAGGTCATGGGGCATTTGTGTAACAGGTCACATGACATTGTTCTTTGGAACAAGGTTGTAGTTATATGAAGAAATGCAAATTGGCAATTAGGTGATGCAAACACTAGATAAGTCCTTGTGGTCGTGTAAATCTGTTGAAATTGAGTAACAAGAAGTTCATTTGGGAAGAACTAAATAAAGAGGTAGTCAGATCTTTGATGGTTCTACTGTAAAGGCTAACCTTATGAAATGGATACCAAGGTTGAAGTAGTCAGACAGGCAAAAACCTCTAGGTGGAATACTACCAATCAGGCCATCAAATTGAACCAGAGGAAAAAGATATTAGGCTGATCTGATATACTAATGAACTAATCATAAGTCCTACTGAGTTATCTGGATTGGGAGTTTGGTAAACTAGCAAGAATATACTAAAGTATTTCAGATATGCTGTGAAGTAGATGTTGGGGTTTGTGTAAACTCTACAAGAGCATAATGGTTTAATAGTTAACCTTGATCGCAAATATTGGTTCTGTTATAGTGATATCTAAGTCAGTTATAAAAATAGGTACAGAAGGCTCTAGAAGGTTTACCTCAAGGATAAATTAGTCCTAAGGTTAAGACAATGATCTGGGCATCTGGAATAACCCAGTGATGTTAATACAGATTACAGGTTCAGAGGGTTTAAAGTAAAGCACCCAAGCAGAGGTGTTAGTTATAACAATTGGTAGAAAACCTTTAGACAAACTCCTTAAATAGAAAATATAGAAAAGTTACATATGTAGTCAATTGTATGCTCTTCTGTAATGATTCATTAAACCACAATACAGATAAGTGATTAATAAAAGTCAAAAGACCAAAGAGGTTACCTTAAAAAAAAAAAAAAAATTATAACTTAAACTTTATAATTTAAATATTATAACTTGTATATTTATAACCTGAACTTTATAATCTAAATATTATAAATAGAATAATATTATAATTTAAATATTTATAATTTAAATATTATAACTTAAACTCTATTATAATATAAGTATTATAATTCTAAATATTTAATATAAAAAAATTTTTAATATTTAAAAAAAATATTTTGATGAATTTACAAATAAGGGTTCAAAAACAAAAAATAATTACAAATAAGAGTCCAAATATATTATTATAATAGTATTATAATTAATTATCTTATTTCATAATTAAATAAGTATATTAGAGTTATTGTTTATTATAGTTAGACCTCTCTATAGTCACTTTCTCTATAATCTTATTTGCTTATAATTACAAACTTTTAAAACCAACTTATATAATATATATAATTTAACTTCCAAAATTCTTAAAACTAAGAGTGTAATTATAAAAAATTTGTCTGTAAAAAAAAATAAAAAAATAAAAAAAAATTTTTATTAGACTGCCTAGATTTTTGATTTTTCTAAGCTATTATATATAATCTTTTGATCTCTATATTTAGAATGAACATAATTTTTAATATCACATAATTGAAATATTATTATATCTTATATTTTTTTTTTTGTTAAAGGCTATACTTGTGACAATACTTTATTGACTTATATCAAGTTAGCTATTACAATTATTTTTACAGAGATGAGAGTACAGCTAGTCACATGTGCAACTTTTGGTTGCCTATTTAAGTAGTCTGCTCTAAGGTTCTACACTAGATGCCATACTTATAATCTACTAGAAGATTATTTATTTTAAACCCTCTGATCATCCACCTTATCATATTGGAATCACCAACTAACTCCATATATACCTAACCAGTATACCATCTGAGCAGTATGATTACCTATTCTTTTTGTACTAGTTCTCAGGCCATTATACATTTCAGAATATGTTATCTGCCAGTAAGATGCAGGAGGCCTCCAGTTGTTAACTATCTATTCATTTTTAAAACACTAACATGGACTACCCTTACAGAGTTCACCCAGACCCCAGTACTGACTTTATAGCATATCCCTAATACTTTTAGTATATCTCTGCTTTGAATTCAAACTCCTAATCCAAATAGTCTAGAAGGACTGTGACCTGTTTTTGATATATTGAGACTGGCCTAATATCCTTTTCTTTTAGTTTGAAATCCAGTGGTCTAATTGATGGTACCTCTCATCCAAGGTTCTTGTCTGCCTGAATTCTTCATTTTTTAGATTTAGCCTTTACAATAGTACTGTTAAAGATTTGTGTTATCTCTCTGCTCAGAATTTTCAAGTGGGCTTCAGCTTCTCAGTTCTATGAATTTACATAGTCCGAGAACTAATTTTAAGTTTGCACTGCCTGGTATCAGTTTGTATTCCTCCGTGTAACAGATTATACAGATAACCCAGACCTGCCAGTCATGCTAGTATGATCATAGTTATAGGTATCCTATTCTAACTAATTAACAGAATGTCATCACCATAATACCATCTATATATTACATAGGTGATTATCCAAATTTTACTATTAGTAGGTTTTGAACTTACTATCTATCACTTGAGGGTATAACAATTTATCTATTTTACTAAGTCACCAACTCTTATATCTCATATTTTAAATATATTTATAAAGGTTAACAAATTAAATCATGAAAAATTGTCCTTATTTTAAAAATGTAGTTAGCTTTATGCTTGTTAGCTAAAATAATAAAAAAGCATAAACTAGTTTTATTTATAAAACAAACAGTTAACAACTTATTTATTTTTAGCTTAGAATTTAACAAACTAACAGTTTACTTGGTTTGTTTATTCTTAACTTAGAATTCAACCAAATAACTGTTCAAGTACAAATAAATATTTTTTATATTTCTAAAAGTCTTACTAGTCTGTAATATTATATCTAGCATTTATAAACAGATTTTAAAAAATATATATAAGAATTTCAATGAAATAAATTTACAGTATAAATGTATCTTTTTTATTGTGCATTAGAATTTGTATTTGAATTACCAATTAATTATTATTATATTTTTTATACATTATCAATTAATAATCTTATAAATGTGACAGGTTCAGAGTTCAAATCTTAGTATTGATAGAAAATTTAAAAATTCTTTTTGTGTTACAATTAACTGTCTTTTACAATTTGTTGGCATAAGATATCTGTTACCTATGTCACATCAGCATGACTGATAGGTTATATGGCATTCATGTAACAGTTACATAATATTGTCCTTTGAAACAAGATCTGTGGTTATACAAAAAAAATGCAAACTAGTACCAGACAATGCAAACTTACAATAAGTTATTGTGGCTATGTAAATCATAAAAATCAAATAAAGTAAGACAGAAGTTCATTTGGAAGACCTAAATATAAAGGTAACCCAAACTTTCGAGAATGCTATTGTAAAGACTAGACCTATAAAATAAAGCTAGAACTTGTAAAACTAAACAAAGAGCTGGCCTTTGAGGAGAGGCCAAATGGAACCAACTAGGCTGTCAGAATCTGTTCTAGAAGAAAAGGTTACATGATAGCAAATATGTAAACCAGAAATGTATAATTATAATTTGCCTTTTTGAACTATCTGATTTGAGAGCTTAGTGAAACTTGAATTAAATACCAAAATAGTAGAAATATGTTGTAAAGTTAGTATCAGAGTTGGGGTAAACTCTACAATAACATAGTAGTTTAATAATATGTCCTGACTATCAGTATTGGTCTTAGCTATAGCAATACTGAGTCAGTTATAAGAATAGGATATAGAAGATTCTAAAAGGTTTAGTATAAGGTCAAAAGTTTTTTATATAAGTGAACTGCTTTAAAAACTTAGTGGCCATGGCATATTTTCATTGGCATCAGCTAGGATCATTAGTAAGCAGAAATAGGTAGATGGATACAGAAACTAGAATAGTTAAATAGGAAACCTACAAGCAGATTCCAAGTATGACAACTAGTATAGAACCTTTAGATAGACTACTTAAATTAAACAATGACTAAAGTTGTACAAATAACTAATTGTATACTTTTTCCATAGTTGTCCCTTATGATTATAAAGCATCTATTAGCCAAATATACTACTAATAAAATCCTAGGTCACAAGTTCTTACTTTAATATTTAAAAAAAAAATAATAATAATCTTGTAAATGAGCTAAATTATAGGTTTTTGAGAGAGGATAGCAATTTTAGTATAGTGGTTGGGTTGTCATCCTCCAAGTAGCAGGTCTAAAGTTCAAATCTTATCTATAATGAAATTTGGAAATTATATCTGCATTATGGTAACTGTTTTTTGTCGATCAGTTGGCCTCATGTAGCTGTTACTCAGGTACATCAAATTGGGTCCCTCTGACATTAGAAGCTTAGGCATCTATGTGAAGTATAATATTACATATATATAGAGAAATGTTAACTGGTGTTGCATAAGACTTTAGTGCAAACTCACTATAAGACCATCAGGTGTAGAAGACTAAGGAACTAAGGTAACAGAAACCTACTTAAAAATCTCTGAATAAAGAAGTAGCATAAACTTTTAATAGTACTATAGACTAGTTGAAGCCTATGAAACATCTTCATAGGAACTAAAGATTAAAACTGAACATCAAATATGTGTAAAGGAGCATATAACCAACCAGGCTATCAGATTCATTAGAGAAAAAGGATATATAAGTATACTATATTGAGCCATCTGAATTGGTAGTCTGGAATGAGTCTGATGGTTCTGAGTTGCGGCTAGTAGGAGATGATAGAGAAAATGTCAAGATGATAAGTGCTAGGATTCTAGTGAACTTTACAAAAGTAGAAATAATGTAATATAGCAGTTAAACAGATAACTTCTGTGACTGCAAGTATTAGGTAACTATAGTGTGTTGCATAAAACTAGGTCTATATATATAGAATATAAAGGCTCTAGTAAGTTTTCTATTAAGGATAAAGTAGTCCTAAGGGTAATGATAAGCATCAAGAACTTGAATAGGTGTAGCCTTGAGATGTTCTCATAATACAAGAAGGATTGCATATGCAGAAGGTTTAAATAAGCAAGACCTCTAGTCAGCTTGCAGATATGGCAACTAGTATAGAACTTATATAGCAATATATAAGCAACTACTTAAATTAGGTACCAAAAGTGCATATATAACTAATTGTAATCTCCAATGTAAAGGAGCTTCTGGAGGCACCTGTTTTCTAACAAAACTTGAATAAAATATCGCATCACCAAGATAGGGACTTTAAATATAAAAAAAAAAAATTTATAGATTTTTAAATATATAATTATTTTAGATTCTTATTTGTAATAATTTTTAAATATTAGGCTTTTATCTGTAATTATTTTTATTTTAGACTCTTATTTGTAATTATTTTAAACTATTATTTGTAATAATTTTCAAATATCAGGCTTTTATTTGTAATTATTTTTATTTTAAGCCTTCATTTGTAATTATTTTTATTTTCAAACTCTTATCTGTAAATTCTTCAAATATTTTTTATAATTAATAGTATTATAAAAAATATATATTATATTTATATATTTACAATAATTATTTAGATTAAAAAGTTATTTAAATCAAAGATTAAATAATTATTTATATAAAAAATAATTTAGATTAAAGATTATTTGGATTAAAAATCATTTAGGTCAAAGATTATTCAGGTCAAAGATTGTTTAGATCAAAAATTATTCAAATTAAAACTTATTTATATTAAAAATTTATTTAGATTAAAGTTTATTTAGATTAAAGATTATTTAGATTAAAAATCATTCAGGTTAAAGATCATTTAAGTTAAAGATTATTTAGATTAAAAATAAGTTAAATCAAAGATTATTTAAGTTAAAGATCATTTAGATTAAAAAACATTAAAAAACATTTAGATCAAAAATTATTTAAATCAAAGTTTATTCAGATTAAAGAACATTTAAATTAAAAAATATTTAAGTTAAAAACTATTTAGACTAAAAATTTTTTAGATCAAGGATTATTCAAGTTAAAAATCATTTAAATCAAAGATCATTTAGATTAAAAATTATTTAAATTAAAGAATATTTAGATTAAGAATCATTCAAATTAAATATTATTTAAATAATTAAGTTAAATGCAACTTATGTGATAGTGTCACATATGGAGATGATACTAAAAATAAATATATTAAAATATGTCATTTAAGATATAATAAATAGTAATTAAATAAGTGATTTTAATTACAGTATTAGGATCAGAGTTAGAGATACTTTGAGAATATTTATTAGGTTGACATTATACATGCAATGCATACACTTCTCTTACTTTAGTTCACAAGCAATCTTTTTTTTTTTATTATGAATTGACAAAATATTTACAAGCAATTATTTTTTCTTTTATTATTAATTGATAAAATATTTGCAAGACTAACTTTTTTCACTTTCTCTTATTAATACAATAATAGTACATTGTAAAATTTTTTTTCTCTCTTTAAGAATTTTTTTTTTCACTTGCTCTTCTTTTTTTTTTTTTTTTTTTTAATAAACATAATTCAACCCAGAAGTTTTTTTTTCTCTTGTGCTTTTATAAGACACAGTTCTCTTTCTCTCATAGTACATTAGCATACATTTGTTTTTTTTTCTTTAGAGTTTTTTTTTTTTTCTATCATTATTATAAACATTATGGCATAAAAACCTTTTACTAGTTTAGAAAATATTTTACCTGCTGGTTATTCAAATGAAATTGAAGCGAACATTTATGACTTAACATATGAAAGCTTATCATCAAATAAGGACAATTATAATTTAATATATGAAAGTTCACCACCTGATAATATGGACAATTATGATTTAATATATAAAAGTTCATTTGATAAGGACACTTATTCTTTAACAAATGAAAGTTCACTCAATAAGAGTGCTTATAATCTAACAAATGAAAGTTTGGACATTGAAAATGAAACTATTAGAGAACCAGAAGATATTACTAAAAACAATTCAACAAGTACAAGTAGTTACTAGTTAGGGTACTTACCTCAAGTTCATGTTGAACTATACAATAAAAAGACTTTTGAGACTTGGGAAGAATATCAAGAAACATTAGAGCATTATGCAAAGCAAAATAACTTTGTCTTAAATAAGAAACAGATAGACAATAGTCATAATCCATGTCAACAAACATGGGATTGTGAACGTTTTGAAAAATATATTTCACATAAGACTGCTCCTCCTGAAAAGCAAAGAAATAAAGGATCAAAGAAAATTAATTGCCCTTTCCTTATTAATGCGTCTAAAAGTAAGAAATCTGATAATGAAATAATAATTAAATTGATGTCTATGCATTTTGAACATAACCATCCTTTGGTTTCTGAAAATGCTATTTTTGCTATTCAATACCAGAAGCTTACTGTAGAAATGAAAAATCTTATTGAAAGTTATATGCTTTGTGATCTTGATGTCCTCTCTCAGATTAGATTGCTTTATGGGTTGTTTCCCGAAGCAACTATAGTAGATTATGATGTAAAAAATTATGTATATAAGTTTTGCCGAATTCATAAAATGCAGAGTGATGATGTTGCAAAACTGCTTCAACATCTTGAAAAAGAGCATGCTAAGGATCCTGATTGGTATGTTCAACCATTAATTGACTCAGAAACAAATAGATTACAAGGTGTATTCTATATGTTACCTGAACAAAGAGAACTTTGGTGACGCTATGCAGACATTATTTTAAATGATAATATGGCATCAACAAATACTTATAACTTACCTTTAAGCATTTTTGCTATGGTTAATAATAATTTTAAATCAAGAATAGTTGCACAGGTTGTGTTACCTGATGAAACAAGTGAAAGTTACAAATGGTTATTAGAGCAAACAATTGATGCTACAGGAGTCCACCCTGGTGTTTTTATTATCAATGCAGACCCAGGTCTTGAGAGTATTGTTCCAGAAATATATCCAAATACTTACCTTGTTCACTGTATTTGGCATATTGGATGTAATATTGAAAAACAATTATCTAAGGCTCTAGGTGATTGTTATGATGATTTTCTCAGAGCATTTTACTATGCCTGAAATGTTTTATGTAAAGAGCATTTAAAAAATACTGGAAACAACTAATGATTAACTTTCCTGAATCAACCAAATATATGTTTAAATAACTAGATCCATGTAAAACAACTTGGGCAAAGGCATTTACTAGTAAAGTTTTTATAGCAAAAATAACTTTCATCTAAAGATCTAAGTCAATAAACAATATGATCAAATGAAATATAAATGAAAAGATTCAATTATATATTTTGTTTAAATGAATTGAATTACGTGTTGCAGAAGAGCAATTTACTGGGCAGTTTTCAGCTTGGCATGAAAAAACATTATCATATGAAACATCAAATATTTGTAGAAGACTGTTTTCAAATATATATAATATTTTACAAAAATATGTAACATCTAAAATTTTACAATTGCATGTTGATTAAATAAATGAGGCTGTTATATATAATTGTAAAAAGATTACTTTTAAAGATCTATACAATTTGGCACTGAATACAGTAGAGAATAGGCTAATTGAACTTAAATATGATTTTTGTCAAATATGACTTAATGAGCTTTTTGAAAGAATTAATTATTCTTTAGTAGCTGAAGTTTGGGAAGTTCAATCAATTGAACATAAGTCTAGTGTTGAATAACATGTTGTTTTGCTAAAAAAATAGCTTTTATTTATGTACTTGTATCTTGTTATTTAG
This sequence comes from Cetraspora pellucida, assembly GCA_910591915.1. Taxonomy (NCBI): domain Eukaryota; kingdom Fungi; phylum Glomeromycota; class Glomeromycetes; order Diversisporales; family Gigasporaceae; genus Cetraspora; species Cetraspora pellucida. The sequence continues at coordinate 1,490 of CAJVQA010010390.1, read as the reverse complement.
AAGTAAAGTTGTTTGCTGCCATTGGTTCTGTGTTATTTTACAATCTAAACAAGAACTATTTCATATTTCTCTAATTTCAAAGCATTGATATAAAGATAAAATGATGAATACATTAGTTATTAATGAACAATTTATAAGAGAAAAGTCACAAGAACATAGCAATTCAACATCAAACTTATTAAACATACCTTCATTTTCAACTGTTGCTAAATCATAGAATATAATGTTTATTGAACCACCTGAACAAACTGCTGCAAAAGTGATTGGTTAGAAGCAATTGACTAAAGAAACATTACTTGGACTTGTGCATAAATGTGTAGAATTAGTTGATTATGATGATTCCAATGATTTTGACAGTTTAATGAAAATGTTTAAGAAATGGATTTATAAACATGAAGAAATACAATGCAACAAAGTGATAAATATGTCACCAAACACCAGACATGATGAAGTTTCAGAATATGAGCAAGTTACTGAAAATGATCAAAATTTAGAACAAGAACTGGTTATGAAAGAAGATCAGTTTATAGAGAGGAATCAAATTTTAGAAAACACTCAAGTTTATGAAACTATATACCTTGATGTTCAGAACTTGCTTCGACATATTAGAAAAGGATAATCTACAAAAAAGCAAATTAAATCAGCAATTAAAAGAAATAAAAAAATAAAAACAACAAGTAATAATTCACATTATTGTAATGTTTGTAGTAGTATAGATCATGACAAATAAAATTGTCCTAACAAATAATTAGTATGAAAATTATGTATATATTATTTCACATTGTATAGCTTTAGCACTTTAATTGCATTAATCAAATTTAACTTGTTTTATAGTATTAACTGTGTAAAGCTAGCTATTATTAATTAGAGTTGGCAAATTATTATGTCTAATTGCGTTTGATTTTTTTTGAACATATATCCAATTTTTTTTGAATATATGTCTAAAAAAAATTAAATGCAATAAGACATAATAATTTGCCAACTCTACTATTAACTGAATCAATTTGATTATTGTTAGATTTTAATGCTTTAGTTAAACTGAGTGAAGCAGAGATAACAGCCATAGTGTAGTGATTGCAACAAACTAGCAAAGCTGGTCAATAAAGGGAAGTTTTGTATAGTTAAGTTGCTAATATATAATTTACTGTACTATGTCTAGTTGTATTTGATTTTTTTTTTTGAACATATATCCAATTAAAATTGGATATATGTCCAAAAAAAAAATTAGACATAGTGTTATAGAACGATTTATTATTATTTTATTATTATTAGATTATTATTATTATTTAGTATTAGTTATTCTATTATTGTATTATTATTATTATTAGTAGAAGTTGCCGGAACATTCCGGTTGATTAGTAATCGCTTAGTCACTTAGATGCTTAGTCACTTAGTCGCTTAGTCGCTTAGACGCTTAGTCGCTTAGTCGCTTAGTCGCTTAGTAATTAGTCGCTTAGTAATCATTAGTCATTAGTTGCTAGAACCTTCCG
>CAJVQA010010389.1:0-11418 GCA_910591915.1 Cetraspora pellucida | reverse complement strand
TTTTCTTTGTAAAAACTTCAATTGAATTTTAATAAAGTTAAAGGCATGGCCTCACTGTTAATATTTAAAAAAAAAATAAAAAATAAGTTAATTTATATATACTTACAATGTGTTATAAAGTTTAGAATTAACATACTACATATAAAATATTTTTGTACAAATTTATACTTCTAGTCAATATTCTTTTTACAAATATCATATTATAATTAAAAATTATAAGTAATTATATATTTATATATAAATAAATAATATTTATAAATTATGGATGTGGCGACCTATTGAAGTGGTCAGGTTGTCAACCTTCCAAGTAGTAGATTAGGTGTTCTAATCCTATTAATAGTAAAAATTTAGATAATCACCTTTGTAATATTCATATTACAGCAACTGTTACTAACAATTGGGTTAGAATATCTGTAATAACAATCACACTAGCATGACTGGCAGGTTATAGAACATCTGTGCAATTTTGAAGTTATACAGAGAAATGCAAACTGACAATTGGATGGTGCAAACACTAGATAAGTTCTTGTAACCATGTAAATACATTGAAATTGGATAACAAGAAGCCATTTAGAAAGACCAAGTAGAAAGGTAGCCAGATCTTTAATAGTACTATTATAAAGGTTAACTTAGAGAAACAAATATTTAGGTTTTAGTAACCAAACAGGCAAGAACCTTTGGATTGGAAGTCTTGAAGGTATTACCAACCAGATTGTCAGAACAAACTAAAAGAAAAAAATATTGAAATGATCTAATATATTAATAGACTAGTTATAGTCTTACATAAGCTATCTTGATTAAGTGTTTGATAAAATTCAGAGGTATACTAAAGTATTAGGATTATGCTATAAAGTAGATGCTAAGGTTTGAGTAAAATTTACAAGGGCATAGCAGTTTAATAGTTAAGCTCTAACTGCAAATATTGATTCTGCTATAGTAATACCTAGGTAAGTTGTAAAAATGAGTACAGAAAGCTTTAAAGAGTTTACCTCAAGGATAAATTAGTTCTAAGGTTAAGATAATAATCTAAACATCTGGGTATAACCCAGTGAGTTAATACCAGTTATAGGTTTAGAGGGTTTAAAGTAGAACATCCAAGCAAAGGTATTAGATACAGCAATTGGTAAGGAATCTTCAGGCAGACTTCTTAAATAGGTAATATAAAAAAGTCATGTATAACCAATTGTATGCTTTTTTGTAATAGTTCATTGAATCACAATACCAATAAGTGATTAATAAAAGTCAAAAGACCAAAGAGATTACCTTAAAAAAAAATATATATATATTTATGAATTATAATTTATAAATTATTTAAGCTTATTTTTATTTTTTTAATAGACTATAAATAAATTTGTAATTCAACAAAGCATTAAAATTTCAAATAACTAAGAGGATATTGCAAGTAGCAATAAGTCTAGTGAAAGTAATCAAGAGCAAACTAATTTTAATAATAAAAAAAATCTTACAAAAAAATTCACACTAGTTGAAATTCTAATTTTTCTAAAATTTATCCTTGGGTTAAAAAATATAAAAATGTCAATAGTGTTATTACTGTATTCTGCACTTGGTATAAGGCAGCAAAAAAAGTTAATCAATTTACTATTAGTATTTAGTCTTTATAAAAACAAATATTTAAAAGACATCTTGCAACTAGCAATTATAAAAAAGCAATTACTAATCAAAATAGTTAACAAACTACAATTATTCAAAGTTTTACTTAACAAATAAGTACTTAAAAATTAAAAATTATATTATTAATGCATAATATTTATTATCTTTCAAATAATAATCAGGCTATAAAACAATATTCAGCTTTATGTCAATTAAATAGTTACAATTAAAAAATTGTAATGAGCTTTATCTTAAAAAAAAACCTGTTGTATTAAAACTGATTGATGATAAAATATCTAGTTTGAGTGAGCAAGAATATGCTTCATATGAAAACCCAATATCCAAAAATATGTTTCTTATATCAATAGTATTTGTTATAGAATATAAAATAATTTAAAAGTTAATTAATTCAATAAATTAGTGCATTTTAGTTAATGAAAGCACTTCATTTAATGCTAAATATCTTGCAATTGTAGCTAAATTTCTTATTAATAATAAACAAGTTTTGCAATATCTTAAAATGATTAAACTTACTAATTGTAATATAAAATCAATTACTAAAGATCTTGAAAGATTTATAATTGCAAATTTATATAATATTAAAAATATATTTTATTTTGAAAATAATGGTGCTAGTCAATACTTGGATATCGAACTGGTATTGCTACATAACTTAAAAAGTATAATCCTTATTTTATAAAAAATTATTGCATAGCATATCGATTACAGAACAAGTTTTATATTTTAAAAAATATAATACATTAGTTAAAGGAATTTATTTATATTTTAGTGTTCTTATAAATAATTATTAACTTTAAAAATAGTACAAAATACTTTAAAAGACTGAAGTTTGTATTATTAAATATTGTATCTACTTGTTGGCTCTCATTCTTAAATGTTATTCATAATTTTCACAGAAGTTTAAAATCAGTTAAAAAAGTTTTATTAGAAAAAGCAATAACTAATCAGCAAGCTGCCTTCTTATTAACAGATATTGATCAAGAATTTGAAATTATAACAATGTTTTTAGCTGACTATTTTTTTATTATAAAAAATTAATATGCATTTTTTAATCAGATTATATTAAATTTATAGATATTTAACAATATATTACTATAACAGTTGATACAATTCAGACTCAATTTATTGGCAGTAATAAAGTTTTACTTACTTATAGTTCAAATTTACTTGAGTATATAGCAAACAATAATTTAAATATTGATCAACTTCTTATATTTATTTTTGAATTTGTATTAGCAATGATTGAGAGTCTTAACAATCACTTTCCAAATAAAGAACTATTTAACATATTAAAAATATTTAATCCTAAACAATTACCAAATTTAGATAGTGTATTATCTAATTATAGCAATGAAGAAATTAGATTACTTGGCAATTTTTATGAATTAAAAAAAATAGGTAGTAATAAAAAGTTTAAACCACTACTTATCAATCAATTATTAATTAAAGAATTAAAATTAGTTAAATTTTTTCTTAAGGATTATCGATCATTTAAATTGTTAATACTTGGAATCTTATTTTTACAAAAACTTCCTTTCTTTTAGATTTTTTTGCTACTTTAACTTTAATTCAGATTTCTTTAATTATTTTTGTTTCAAATACTACAGTTGAAAGAGTTTTTTTTGACAAAATCTTATAAAACCTGGCTTTATAATCAAATAAATATTGATACACTTAATAACTATTTGATGATAGCTTTAAATTGTTTTACTATTGACTTATTTGATTTTAAAAAAGCTTTTAAGCATTGGTCATTAAGAGAACATAGAGTTTAAATTAGAATTAGAATACTTTTATATGCTTTAATTAAATGGACTAAGTTTTATAAATAAATTTTACATACTGAAAAATATTTTAAGTAGTTATATATATTTATTATTTTAATAAATATTTATAATTAAAATTTAATAAAGTTTATTATATAAGATATTTTTATTTAGCAAAATTTACTATTTTATTAATAATTTATTTATTTAATAAAGTATAATAAAGAGTGCTCTCAAGCACTTAATAATTACAACACAATTTTTAATTGTAAAAAAATAATTCAGCCACTTAAGCAAGTCCATTATTACAATAAAAAAAAGATGTTTAAGATTATTTTTTTTTTATTATAATATCATATCATTGGTTAAAATTTAATATCTATATTTTATTTTATAAATTTTCAGTAAATTTCTATAAAAATTACTTCAATTAAAATACTTTTCAAATATTAGATAATAACCTACTATATGGATGAAAATATCTAGTTGAAACATAGTGATAAGTGATAGCAAGATGATCAGGTTACAATTACAGAAATTTATAAGTAATCAGATGCATATGCATAAAATTTATAAGTAATTAGGTCACAATTAGGTACATATATACAAAAATTTATAAGCAATCAGGTACAAATTTACAGATAAAATTCATAAGTGATTAATAAGCAATTTATTATTAGATAAAATTTTCTGATCAAAAAATTACTTTTATTCTTAATAATCATGCTATATCATATAAATGATCAGCTAAATTTTATTTAGCCTAATTAATTACATTAAATAATTACAAAATAGACCTGCAGGTTGATAGCTAAGTGGTTATGCTCCAGGTCACTAATAACAAGGTTGCTGGTTCAAGTCCAACAGGGGATAAAAACTGAGTTAGAACTATAATTGTTGATTAATCATATTTGATGATACACTACAAAAATAGAAAGATCTTTGGTATCCAAATCCTTAAATGATGACAGAACTAACATAAAAAGACCACAATAATTAGAGCTAAGAATAATAATAGAACAAAAGGAATCTCTGATTAAGAATAATCCTAATAAAATTCTAATATAATAGAAACATAAAATAAATATATAGATAGTACCATAAATGTACATAAATAAAAATGTAAATATAAAATATAGGTGGGGTTCTGATAGAAGGTCCTGTGACTTAAAAAATTTGAACTAATAAAACAGCCACCAGCTGCAACCCACTAGTGACTATACAGTAGGAAATTAAAAAAAAAATAATCACAAAATTGAAGATTTTTGCCCATATGCTATAATTATTAAACTTAGCAAAAAATTGCCCAAGAAATCTTTGTTTAAAGTTTGAAAAAAACTATTTAATACTAGATTTTTTTATAAAATACAATCAAAGCTAAAATAATCTCTTACCTATTACAGGTTAATATTTAATAAACTTCTAATTCACAAATTTTAGTAGATTGTATACTGTATTAATTTGTTGAATTTAGCACAAATTCTTATAGCTATAATCTTAATAAGTCATAATACTAAAATTGCACAATATAGTAATTAATATTTTAAAGTCTACTAATATTTAGTTACTATGATTACTAATTAACAGAAGACTTTAAATATTAATTGTCATATTAGACTCATTGATATCAGGATTTTCACTATTGGAATTTTGTGCTAAATCTGAATTTGTTTAATTGAAAAAACTATAATTATAATGCTTGTATATGATCTTAATATTAGCAAATTTCATTAAAATTATACTTAAGAGCATCTAAAGTATTGTAGCAATTAACAAATTAGTAAGAATAATATCTAAACAAATTTCAATTATATCAATATTAGTTTACTAATTTTATTAAAAAAATTATCATAAAAGCAAAATTATATAGCATAAATAATTGTGCACTATTTTATAACTAGAAATTATGTCTAAGAAATGTAATATTTTAATTTAGTGAGTATAATTTTTTTACTTATATAATTTAAATAGTTTTGTCTATAGAATTTACATGCTATATTTTTTTAAGTTTAATTATATTCAGGCAAGTATAAAATCAATTTATTTAGATGTTTATTTATACTTATTTAATATTTTATTATCAATATAAACTAATTAAATTATATTATAATTTATTAATCTAGAAAAATATAAAATTTATATTAATTAATATACATATTTAGTATTTCTTTATTCATATCTAATTTTATTTTGTATCTGTATTAAATTAGTAAATGCTTTTATATTAATTGATATAAATATAAACTTATAAGAAAATTTAGTTATATTCTCTATAAAAAACTGGTTTATAAAACAAGGCTTGAGTTGCAAATTGTAATATAAATAAGAATATATTTTATATAAAATTATAATATAGTTATATACATTATATTACCAGACTTCAGACTTTTAAATTTATAATTTACCAGAATTAATTATGCAAATTTTTTAGACTGTTTAGTAAATTATAAGCTTAAAAGAGTTTATTTCTGATTCCTCTTGGCATTATTTAAATATTTTTAGAAGTATAATAATTATATAATGCATATTTTATTTAATTATATATAAGATATACAAACATTAAATTTAAAATTAAGTATGCAATTTGCACATTAAATTTAAAATTTAGTATGCAATTTGCACTTAATTTTGAGTCTTAATTTTTTTTCTGACTTCAGCTACAACTATATATAATTATTCTTGATAATTTTAATTTATCAATTCAAACTACTATATCTAATGCAACTAAATAACAACTACTAAGCTACTTATATAATATCAATATGTTAACTTGGCAAATTATAAAAATAATACTAATACTAATTGGCAAAGTAGTAGATATAATAGCACAATTGATTACATATAGGCAAGTAAACACACAATCTCATTTTTTACCAAATTTTATATTGATAACTCATCATGGATTACTAATAGTGTCTATCAAATGCTAACAGCACAATGGACCTTCCTTTTGCAATAAACAAACCCAAAAAAAAAACTAATGCAAATGTAGAACTTTTAACTACAAAGCAATAACTAATGAAAAATGTGAAGATTTTCAATCCAAATTAATACTAATATGCTCCAACACAAAATCTCAACAGAAGTAGATAATATAATATCACTAGAAAAATTTGATACAAAATCTACGCTTGTATCATTAATACAGCTCTACAATATATTTCTAACAAATAACAAACAATTAAACATTCTTTTCACATCTTTAGCTCTAAAGCAACAGCTTTATACAATGATCTTAAACTTATCAAAAATATTATCTATAGAGTTAAAATCTCATTTAAACATAATTTCACTATTTTTATACAAACAATAATTGATTTCAATATTATTAATCACAAACTCAACTTTGATATTCCAAATCCATCTGAAAACTCTTTACTATTATTACAATGAATTGATAATGTCAAGCAAGCATGAAAAGCTCTTTTTTATGCATGCAGTATAGAAAATACTTAGAATCTTAAACAGCATATCAATACAGCAATCAACAACAGATGTAAATAACTAATAACACAAACTATCAAAATGATCAATAATATTCTTAATAGACATACATTTTCACAATATTAAAACTAATAATAGTATTATAACTGACCCTACAGAAATACTTTAACATGTCCAACAACACTTTAACACTAAATTCAACACTAATCTATTAATATTATAATATTTAATTAATATTGAATAAAAGAATACCAATCTGAACAGTCCATTAATTGCAACTGGTATGCTTTTCTACTTAAACCTATTTCTACAAAATAAATAATACAAACAATGTAATAATTTCCAAACAACAAAGCTTGTAGGCCACTAGATATAAGCTATAAAATGCTTAAACACTATGGTTCATTAATGTTACAGACTATTACTCAATTATTTAACAAATGCCTCTATACTAACATAATACCTAAATAATAAAAAAACAGCAAAATATATTTTATCTCAAAAAAACCCAACTTTGATGACAATCTTAACAATACTCAACTTATTAGTCTAATTGAACATATCAAAAAATTATATACAAAAAGCTTAACTAATTAACTCTCTACTATTCTATCATCATACCTAATTATCATCCCCTACAATTATGTTACACTACCTGGTAATAGCACAAATACATCTTTACATATTCTAAACAACTTTATTAAAAATGCTAATAGCAATAAAAAACCAATATGGCTACTTTCACAGAACATAATCAAAGCATATTATTCAGTTAAAATTAATCTTTTAAAAAATTACTGCATCAAATTAAACTTTTACAATTCTTAATTCATACAATAACTAATTTGCTTAAACTACACTCAAATCAAGTAATTACAAATTTTGGATTAATATCATCATACTCAATAGAAGATAGCATTAATCAAAGAGAAACTATAACTTCTTTGCTATGGTAAATCTACTATGATCCTCTCATTAACTACATACACAAAAATTTTAAGAATACATGTCAACAGTTATATATCTAACTTCTTTATTTCTTGCAAAGTACCAAACAACTTATACAAATACTTCTGTATTAGCATATATGAATAATACATTATAGTTAACAGAATCCTAACAACAACTACAAAATATTATTAATATAGCATCTATGTTTTACCAAATAACAAACATTAAAGCAAACTTTCAAAAATCTAATCTAATATCTAACACAAAACATAACACTCACTTTTACTTTTCTAAACTTAACTATTATAATGCAACCAACCATCTAACACATCTTTAAAATTTTTTGGTTGCTAATTTACTGCAACTAACAAATAAGCCATCACAATTAAACTTATTTTACAAGAAACATTTTGTTTAACAAATATAGTTCAAACTAAACAAATAACAGACAAACAAGTTTCTTATATAATTAATAATATTATTATTTCTATTATCAAATATTATATATATAATATAGTACTTCTTAAACATATATATGACAAACTTTTATTCAGATATCTTACTACTGCCAAATACTAATCTAAACTTGTACTAACTACTTCAACTAGTACTATACTAAACCATAATATATAATATCAAAAACATATAAGATATTCAGTTACAACATCACATTACCAACTTCTTAATTTGACTAAACACTACAAACTTACTTGGAACTAGCACACATATCTGATTACAACAATTACCAAATAAACTGTGGTCTATTACTAATATCTTACAATATCCACATCTATTAATAAATGGCCAAATAAAAATACAAGAACATATTAAATAATAATACTATTACAACATCTACAATTTACTATCTCTGCACAACAACACTATTACATACACTACAATACCTATATAAACCAATTGAAAACATTTTTAAAATATATAAAAACTATAACAATTTCAAAAAACAATTACAAACCAAACATATTCTTTACCTTGAACAACTAATCTCATCTGATAACTTTATACTTTTAGATTGGAAACACATTTCAACAAATTCCTACAGAACATAAACCAAAATGGTTTATAATATTAGAAAACAAAACTATTATATATTCTTTTACTAGAAAACTTAACTCTAATTTGAGTCTTTTACAAACTAACATCTTATTTTTTACAACTGAACATTACAATTCAAAATCAAAACCTTTGCTTATTACTGTTAATTATAATAATAAATAATTAATAATAAGAAAGACATGCAAATATAACCAAAACAACAACACTATATCTATTATATACTAAACAATTGAAACAAATGCACTTAACACAAACCTCTATTCACTCTTATTAATTAATTATATACCATATACAGGATGCTCATACAACTCTAACAAAATACTAAACTACTGTATATTTGATAGTTTTGTCACTTTTTCTACAAACTTTTTAGAAAGAAAATAATAAAGATTTTGTATACTCAATTGTATTACACAACTCTACTAGAATTCCTACACTTCTATTTATTACCTTATCACAAGATCCAATCTTTCTTATTTTCTATACCAATTTATCTTTATTAAATTACAACAAATTGCAAACCAAAATACCCAATATACTAATTTTACTTTTTATACTGATAAATCTGTTACTATTATTACTACTAATAGATATTCAATGAATATTAGATGGTTACAAATATATAACAATACTATTATTAAAACTTATTCATTTCAAATTAAATTCTAGCTATTATGATACAAAGCTAAGCTAGTAACTATTCTATCACTATATGCACATGCCCTTGAAATAGCAATATTCAAATTTATACTAACTCACAATCTGTAATTTCTAAATTCAACAAAATTACTAACAATATAATAACACAACATAAACAATATTCTTATAATTATTACCAATATGGCATACAATTATCAATTTAATTAGATTATACAAATATAACATTACGCTTTACAAAGTACTAGCTCATGAAGACAACATATTTAATAATAAAGCAAATAAGATAACATTAAATCATAACTTAACAGTCAAGTTATAAATATATTCAACTCTCCCCACTGATCATTCGTATACAAACTGCAAGAAAACAATTTAGAAGTTTGCCAACAAACAACTGTCTAAACTGACTTTACAGATTTAAGGGAAAAGATAGAATGAGTAAAGAAGGTATAACAAAAGCAAGAAAGAGAAAATTTGGATAACTTGCTAAGAAGATAAAACAGAAAATGCCTTGGTTGATGCTAGGAAAAACAGAATTTGGGAAATTCTCTGTAACCTAAAAACGTAGATCTGTAGATTACTGCAACACGTAAACAGAAAAACAAAACAAACACATAGATTAGTTAGTGTACAAATAAACCTATTTAGAATAGTGATAAACATAAGCATAGAAGATTCCAGAACAACAAGTAGCAAACAGGAACCACTAATATCTAGATAGGAAAATAAGTAGTACACAAAATCGAAAAAAAAGTCTAATGACAATCTATATCAAAAGAGCATACTGGGCAGCAAACAGCATACACAACAAGATGTTTTTTAACCAAGCAAGCAAACTACTTGCAACACCAGACAGAGAAGATGAAATTGTTGCTATGCTAACAGAACAAGACCCAATAGAGGTTGCTTTGCTATGTATAACTAGAGAGATAATTAAAAAAGCAGAAGAAAAGCAACCAGAAAAGAAAATTAATATCAACAAACAAAACAAAAATGCTATAATAGAAGAACCAGCAATAGTGCAATCACAGGACAAAGGTAAAGATATACAGCAACAGCCAAGCGAAGCAAGCAGAAGTTAAGAAGAATCATATAAAGTATGTAAGAAAAGAAGACAGAAAGTGAAAAAACAACAGGAAAAAAACTACAAAACAATAGCGGCTTACAAAAAGAAGTAAATATAGAGATAAGTTTAATAAACAAAGACCAAATGAAAAAGAATTTGCCCACTCAAAGGAGAAATGCAGAAGAACAAGAAGAGAAGCAAGAACAAGAAAACATTAATAGAGAAATTGAAAAAGAAATCGACATATTTGGAGAACCCTTAGAAGAAAGCATGTGAGCCTCAAACAAGAGAAACTCAACCAAAACAACAGTTTACTCACTAACATACCAGCACACAATGTACTGGATGAAACAAAAGAAGACCTATGAAATTCATCAAATGGTTCCTAAGAAACAACATGCATGTTAAAGATATTAGGGAAATTTTCAAAAGAGGAAATGTATAGATAGAAGTAAGCTTCGACTGCGAATATGGCAGAAGTGAAGCAATACAAAGAATTAGTAGAAAAGAGAGTGACTGGTACAAAGTGATACTAGAAGAAAAAGAGAAAGGTAGTAGAAGAAAACAAACACAATACAATGAGAAATACCAGAAGAAAAGAAACAATGAAGCAAGAACCAGAGAAGGAGAACCCGAGCAGAAAGTGAACGAAAACAAGACAAACAAAATCCAACATAGAATAAATAAAGAATTAGAGAACACAAAGGACATAACAATCTGGGACTTGCCAATAAATATAAACAAGAATGAAGTAGAATACATCTGCAGAAGATTTAGGAAAGCCCATGTAGTAAGAATTAAAAGATCAAAATATAAGGCCTTAGC
>CAJVQA010010388.1:0-11418 GCA_910591915.1 Cetraspora pellucida | reverse complement strand
CTCCACGTAGCTACTAATTTTTAAACTACCAATAAAGATACGAGCAAGGCCTCACCTTAATACCAAAAAAAAAAATATATATTTAGAAGTATAATAACTTAGTGAAGTGAATAAGTTGTCACTCTCTCAAGTGGTAGGTTGGGAGTTCAAAACTCATTAATAGCAAAAATTTAAAAAACTATCTATATTATATCAGTATTACAGAAGATAAGTGATATTACAGTAATGGCATTTCATTGATCAGTTGGGATCAGATATCTGTAATACAGTTGCACCAGCTTGACTAATAGGTTATGAGGCATTTGCACAATGTTGAAGTTATACAAAAGAATGCAAACCAGCATCAGATGATGCAAATCTAAGATAAGTTCTTATGGCCATATAAATCTGTGAACTGAAAAACCAAAGCCTACTTAGAAAGACCTAGGTAGAAAGATAACATAATTTTTAACAATATTACTAAAAAAAAGAATCTTGAAGAGCAGACCTTGGGATATCAGAAACAGGTCATGGTTCTATCAGAGTATCTGGATTAGGAGCCTAAAGTCAGAAGTAGAGATATATTATAAGTACTAGAGATATGTTATAAAGTCAGTACTAGGGTCTAAGTAAACTTTACAAAAATAAGTCCTGTTAACAATAAAAGATTAAATGTGAATAGTTAGTTAGCAAGGAGACCTTCTGGAGCCTTACAATTAGGTAACATACTTTGAAATATGTAATGGCTTGACAGATGTACAAAAAGAAAGATTATGGTTAGGTTAAACAATACTTAAATATACAAAAACTTGTGCACTATTTGTCAATATAAGTATAGAGAACAGAGTGTTTAAATAGGTAATCTTCTAGTAAATTGCAGGTATGGCAGCTAGTGTAGAACCTGCTATGCAAACAGACTACTTAAAATAAATAACCAAAAGTTATACATGTGACTAGTTGTATACTTATCTTGTACAAGTTATGTAATCATAATTAAAATACAATAAAAATAATAGCTACTAATAACTATGACCTTAGCAAAAGCAAAAAAAAAACCAAAAAGAAAAAAAAAATTTTAATATTTTTTTTTATTATGCAAACTATATTTTGTTTATTAAGTAAAAATATTTTTTATATTATTTTACAGTTTTACTAAAACATATTACTAATGTTTAACACCAGTATTTTATATAATATAAACAAATAATAATAAATAAAATAAAATTAGTTAAATATTAAATTAATGTTTGTAATTAAATATTAGTATAAAATGTAATATATAGTAAAATTTAGTAAAAAATTTTTTTTATTAGAAGCTAAAAAATAGTTTTTTTTAGTAAATTTTGAGTTATAAGCATTTTTTTTAAAAGAGTAATAAAAAAATAAAATTTAATATTATACTTGATTCTTATATTATATTATAGCTATATAATTTAATTAATAAAAATCATTATAATGTTGAACACCAGTGATGTGTTTTAGTAAAACTGTTATTATATATATATAATAAAATTTTTTTAAATTTTAAAAAAATTTTTATTAGAATAATTTATTAATAAATACTTGTAAATATAAAAAATATAGAGGTAGCTAAATCTTTAATAGTCTTACTGTAAAGGCTAGTTTAAAGAAATAGATACCAAGATCATAATATCTAGTTGTAATAACCAAACGGACAAAAACCTTCAAGTTAAAAGTCTCAGAGGTACTACTAATCAGGTCATCAAAACAAACCAAAGAAAAAGGATATTAGGCCAATCTGATATATTAATAGACTAATTATAGTTCTATATAGGCTATTTGAATTAGGAATTTGATAAAAAGGCAGATGAAAAGACAGAAGTATACTAAAGTACTGGGATTATGCTATGAAGTAGATGCTGGGATCTAAGTGAACTCTATAAGAACATAGTAGTTTAATAGTCAAAACCTGATCACAAGAGTTGGTTCTGTTATAATAATATCTAAATTAGCTATAAAAATAAGTACAGAAGACTCTAGAAAGTTTATTTCAAGAATAAAATAGTTCTAAAGTTGAAATAATAATTTGAACATCAAGTATGATCTAGTAAAATTAACAGATTTGTAAATTCAGAAGATTTAAAGTGAAATATCTAAGCAGAGATGTTAGATATAACAATTGATATAGAATTTTTAGATGAACACCTTAAATAGGTAATATAGAAAAGTTATATATGTAGCCAATTATATATTCTTCTTGTAATGGTTTACTAAACCATATTTACTATTATTAAATAAAATCAAAAAACCTAAGAAGTCATCTTAAAAAAAAAAATATATATATATATATTTATAAAAAATATAATGATTTTTTATATAAAATATATTTATATAACAAGTTTATAAAATTAATAATTAATATATTATTAAATAATATAATTTTTTTTTTTAAACCTTAAGCAGTTATGCTAGTACTTTATTAAGATTCTTGAAACTATATACTTTTATACAATTACTTAGAACTTTCCAATACCTAAGTCTAGCATTACTTAGCCACCCTTATAGTACCTAAGTGCAATCTGTTACACTATCTTAGTTAAAGATAGACTGCTTGTTTAACTACTTAAAGCCATACTAGAAGGACCTCTTCCCTTTTGTGACAAGCATATTAATTGTCTTTAAAGCTTCTTTCTTTATCTGGTTTGCTTTCTTTATTTTTCTTTCTTTTTCTTCTTTACTTGTTTGTAGATTTTTTTTTTTTTCTTTATTTACTTTTCCTTTTGTATAAACACCTTTTTTCATCTTGTTCATTATATTAGTCTTCTTTTTCCAATCTTGTATTTTTTCATATCAGACTCTTCATACTTGGTCATAAAAGGTGTTCCACACTGTTCTTGTTACTATGTTCATACACTTCTGTGTTGCCTGCTTACTTAAGAGTCATTTGAGTTTCTTTTCTACTTTAATCTTTATGAGTCCTTTTATTAGCACTTCTCTGTTTTTTATTTCTTCAGCTTCTGATTTTCCAAATAGCGTTTCATATAGGACTTATAGCAGATTTCATTCTTCTCTTCTTCTTTAAGCACATTCCATGCTACTGTTGTTGCAACTTTTTGAATTCACTTCTACAGACTTTTTTGTTCACTACAGCTTGCCAGATATGCCTGTGTTTTTTTTTCTCCAACTTGGCATACCTGGCACTCTGTTGTTGTATATACTCCTGGCCTTCTCCTATTTAGCTTTTCGAGTATTGGCAGTTTTTTTATTATACACTTAACTGCTATAGTTCTTCTTGTACTGAGTTTTCTTGATATGCAATAAACTTCTTTTGTTCTATTTATTTTTTTCCAAAAACTTGTTCAATTATGTAATATGTTTTCCATTTTTGGCTCTAGTGCCTTTATTGGATTTGTTTCTCTTCAACTGGCTCTAATTCTTGCATTCACTATTATTTTACACAAAAGTCTTGCTGATATATCGATTTTCTTATTTTTTTACTCTAAATAGTACTCTATTCTATCACATATAACCTTTTTTATTTATATTAGGTTTTCACAAATTGCTTCTTTTTTTGCAAGAGAATCTGCTCTATTATTCTACTTATCTTCATTGTGGCTTTTAACTTTAACTATTTTTGTCTTTATATTCTTGCTTTTGATAAGACCTATAATGTTTGTTATCTATATTATGTTTTTCTTTTTTATTGTACTTCCATCTTCTATGTTTTGAATTGTTCTATTAATGTTTCTTAATACTGTAATGCTATCAGTATATATTTCTATGCTCTTTTCTTCTGATATTATTAAAATTGTTACTCATATTGCTGCTAGTTCTGCTATTGTTGCTGATGGCCAAACTTTGAGTTCAAATGCTATTTTCTCCTCTGGCTAGTCTTCTTTATCATCTATTTGTACTCAGCCAATACCTATCCTTTCTACATCATTTCTTTTTCTCTTTTTGTATAATGTTGCATCAGTATAAATAATGTATTTTTCTTTGTCTCTTCTCTTGTTCTACATTAGGATTTCTATTAGCTGATCTGTAATTACACTGTTTAATCTTTGTTTTTTAATTAGTTTTATTTTTAATTCTTCTACTGGTTTTAACTCTAATAACTTTATTTCATCTCTTTTTTATTCTTTTATTCTTCTGTTTTTTGCTAATTGCTCTAATGTTGCATTTATCTTGTTGTTTGTTTTTTCTATTAGTAATTTTGAAACCACCTTTATGTTCTGGTCTTGTTTTATTCATCTTTCATACTTGTTTGTTGTTTGTTCTAATCTGTCTTCACAACCTTTACATAAACTTATTTCTGTATATTTTTTTTCTTCTTCTTTATGTATTAGCCAATGCTCTGCTAACACTTTTTTCTTCTTTTTCTTAATTACTTTGCTAAGTTGCTAGTTGTATTTTGGCTCATGCATAATTTATTTTTTTTTTCTTTAGTTTTTTGACATCTTTGTCTACTTAATCTTTAATGCCTGTATGTTATAGCTGTTTATTTTGTATTAGTCTTGTACTTCTTTGTTTTCTTGCTTTTTTAGCATCTTTTTTTCCATTTTGCTAAACTACTTGGCTTTCTTTTCCTTATATAATAGACCTTAAAGGCTCTTAAGCTGTTTCCATGTGATTAAGCTATTACCTTTTGTATCTATTAGCTAATTTACATATAATAATCTCTATTCGTTTATTGTGCTACTACTTGCTATCCATGTTTTTACTTCTAGCATGTTTTTTATTTGTCTGCTATGTCTATACACTTTCTATAACCATTTTGCTACTTTGATGTTTATTTTTATTTTTTTTGCTTTGGCTAATATTTGACATGCTAAATTGTTTTTTCAGAACTTTTTAACTTCTAGTTTATTTTTGTTATACCAAATGTCTTTTATTAGGCTTGCTTTTTGGCATCCTTAAGCTATTCTAAGTCTTGTTAGTTCACCCAGACTATCTTGCCTATTAAGTCTTGAGAAAATGCTACTAATTTGCTTGGTTATTATTTCTTGGCTTAGTGATTTGCAATTGCCTAGGTTTTTGTGTTTAATTGTACAATTGCTTGATGTTTTCATTATATTGCATTTATGTTTGGCCAAGCATATTAATGGTTAATGTATTTTATCAATCATTCTTTCTGACATCTTTGTTAATTGCAAGAGATACCTTAGTTTGGAGATTATTATTGTGTTGTTTATATATGCAATCTGGCTCATTGTTATTTTTTTGTATCTCAGATCTTTGACTATTTGACTGACTATTCTTTTTGCTTTTTTACATACTAGCACTTCTCTTATCTTGCTATTTAGCCAGATTCCTAGTAACCTTACAATCTTGTTTTTGAATTCTTCTATAATCTTGCTATGACTAAAAGTGATTTTTCTTTTCTCTTTTTTAATTCTCATGTTCATTATTATAAGCTTTAATTTGCATCTGTTTATTTTGATGTCATTTGTCTTAAAGAACTCTTTTGTGATACTCAGGATTCTTAACATCTGCTCTTTGCTATTTGCAATTCATGTTGTATTATCTGCATATGCAATTTCTGCTTGTTTATATCTTGTAATATTGTTATTATGTACTTTTTCTGTCATTTCTTGTTCTACTACATAGTCTAGTAATTCATCTTCTTGTACTCTTTCTAATAGTAAATCATAGAAGAGACACCAAATTAGTAGCGAGATCACCTTTTTTTGATCTATTTCATCTTCTGCAGTTATCTCTTCTGTTAAACTATAGGCTGTAATGACTTTGAGTTTCTATTTACAGAATATATTGCTTATATATTCTCTTGATTTTTGTAGTATTTTAACTCTTTTTAATGCCTATTCTAGGCTTTTCAATAAGACTGAGTTGAATGCCTTTTTCATGTCTTGTAATAGTATCTAAATCTCTTTATTCTTCTTTTGTGCCTTCTTCATTATTATATTTAGTATATGTATAGGTTGTTCTGTAGAGTTGTCTAGAAGATCTGTGAAGTTTGGACCCTTAAGTATGTTCTTTTTCATAAACACTCTGACTAGCCTTCTTGTTACTATTTTGTGACCACTTTTCTAAAGATTTTAATTAGTGCTATTGGTCTAATATTGTTTAGACAGTATCCTTAATTTACATTTTTCAAAATTAGATATATTTGTGCTATTTTCCACTTTTTTGATATATCTTCTCTTTTTATAATCAGATTCACAAATGCTCTAAATATTTCTTGTGATTTCTTTTCTGCTCATTTTATTAATATGTAGCTTATACCTAATATTCTTGGGACTGTATTTGCTTTGAGCTCTCTAAGTATGTCTTTTCATTCTCTTTCTTCTATTTTTTTATCTAATTTCTTATATTATGCCTTATTAATCTACTTCTTTAGTTTATATATTTCTTTTTATTCTTTTGTCATTTCTTCTAGTTTGATGTTTCTTTTTCTAAATTAATATAAATATAAAATATATATTAAGAGGTTTATTTTATATATATAAATATAAATAAAATTTTTAATTTTTAAAAAAATTTTATAATTTACCAACTTTTTTTTTAAAAAAATATTAAGATGAGTACTTGTGACCTAGGATTTTATTGATAGTATATTTGGCTAATAGTTGTATTACAACTACAGAAAGCAACTATAAAAAAGTGTACAACTAGCCACTCATACAACTTTAGTTATTATTTAATTTAAGCAGTCTATCTGAAGCTTTTATATTAGTTGCCATACCTAGAACCTGCTTGTAAATTTCCTATTTAAGTACTTTAGTTTTTGTATTCACCAATCTACCTCTGCCTACCAACAATCCTGGCCAATATCAATGAAAATATACTATGATCACTAAGTCTTTAAAGCAGTTTTTTGGAATCTTTGACCTTGTACTAAACCTTCTAGAACATTTTGTATTCTATTTTTACAACTGATCTAATATTGCTATAGTCAAGACCAACACTAACAGTTAGGGCATATTATTAAACCACTATACCTTTGTAGAGTTCACCCAACTTCAGTACTGACTTTACAATATATTTTTATTACTTTGGTATTTAATTCAAGTTTCACCAAGCTGCTATTTCAAATAGTTCAAAAAGGTAGATTATAACTATATATCTTTGGTTTACATGTTTACTGGCATGTACTTTTTTTTTCTGAAATTTAAAGTTTTGGCAATCTGGTTAATTTATCTGATCCCTTCTCAAAGACTAATACATTTGTCTGATTTTACAAGTTCTAGTTCTGTTTTATAAGTCTAGTTTTTTTTTTTTTTATTTATTTATTTATTTATTTATTTATATAATATCATAGTAGAAACTTTAAAATACAATAAGAAATTTAATTACAGAAAAAAATTCCTAAAATAAAGATTTCTAAACTACATTTGTGTTGCTAAAAAAATAGACACCCAATGTGACATTACACCTCCTATTTTCTAATAAGTACTATAGATAATTGTTTCAAATTATTTTCTAGCTGGGATAGGTTGAAAGAAATCTTAGGTAAGAGTTAAGATATTATATAAAACATGTGGTTAGAGTAAAACCTTGTAAGAGCTATTTGATAATTGCTACTGTAGTATTAGAAGTTTGTGTAGTTCTTGAGAGGTTGTTAATAAAAGAAGATATTGTTAGAAAGTAAATTTTTGTATATTTAGTTTTAGTAGTTATGTTTCGAGCAAGTTCTTATTGATGTTAAGATATGTTGTGTATAAACCATAGGTCTTGATAGTACCAAGTGAGAAGATTGTTGGCTAAATTAATCAAAAAGATGTTTGTTTGTTTGTTTAAAAAAATTTTGATATTATTGTAGATAGTTATAGAAAAAATGCCAGATATGGCATATAAGATAGATTGATAATTAGGATTAGTGTAGTTGGCTGTGAAGTTTAAGATAATATTAAAAATAAAGAGTGCTAGACTGTTAGATATTTGAAGTGAAGTAAGTGTTAATTGGATTGTATTAAGAATTGCTTAGTTTATATTAATATTATTGCCTGTACAGAGGAAGAGATGAAGTGTGTTTTTGAGGTTTGTACATTGGAAACATGTTGTTGTTATATAGAGATAAGGATAGTATATATTAAGATTTTCTATAGTAGGCAAGTTATTTGTAAAGATTTTAATATGAAAGGAGTATTTTTGAGTGTTGTGTTCCATGGATTTGATTATTTGAAAGTTAAGAGCTCAGTTAGGTTTTGAGGTATTTTGAAAGTGTTTAAGTGTAGACCAAAAAGAAAGTTCTTGAATTGTAATAGTATTTTTGATAAAGTTACAAATTTTGAATAGTATAAAATGATTATTTCATAGAAAGTAAGTTTGAGTATTTGGCAGTAATAGTTTAAGAATGGGTTTGGAAGTTTCTTGTTTTGCTAAGGAGTCTGCTTGATTATAAAATAAATTTGTATGTAATTTAATTTTTAAAAATTATACATTAAGGTTTTTAAAAGTTTTGAGATAATTGATAAAAGAAATAATATCCCAATTTTTAATATATAATTGTTTTAAAGAGAAAATGTGTTGCAAGTTTTTAATTGCTGTTTGGTTGTCAAAATGGATTGTAATAATAATGTTTGATGGTATAACTAAAAGAAGTGATAGAACTGCTTTAAGTTCAATGCAATTAGTATTAGTATATGATTTTGTGCTTGCATTAAAGTTTATATTAGTATTTATTTTACAAATTCAACCTATACTTGATTTAATATTTAGTGTTTTACAGTCTTTAATAGAACTATCAATATAGAAAATTAAGTTGTCTAAATTAGAATTTCTGATTGAGGAATAAAGTTTGATTAATTGATTTTTATATGAAGTTGATTTAACAGTTTGTTGAATGAGTTGTATTTTAGGAGAAGTTAAGTTTACTATAAGTCTAGTTTTTATAATAGTATTATCAAAAGTTTAGATTATTTCTCTATTTGGATTTTTCAAATAGACTTCCATCTTCCTATCTAGTTTCTGTGATTTATATAGCCTAAGAACTTGTCTTGGGTTCACACCACTCGGTACTAGTTTGTATTCTTTTATACAATATTGTATGAGTGTCTAGACCTTCTAGTCATACTAGTATAATATAGATTATAGGTATCTAATTTGAACTAATCATAGAAAACAGTTAATTATAATACAGAAAGAATTGCAAATTTTCATCATTACTGCAATTTGAACTTTAGACCTGCCACTTGGAGGTTGACAACCTATTCATTTCACTAGATTGTTACACTCATATTACTAACTTTTTTATATATAAGTATTATTAATTTTACTATATAAAATTATTAATTTTAAAAACAAACTTTTTCTATAAATCCTTTTATACAAAATAATAAAAAATTCATTAGCAATAAAATTACTAATAACTGGTTATTTTACTAAGATAACCAACTTTGGTGCCTTAATTAAACTTGTTTAGTATACAATTTTATATATACTTTGAAAGTTACAGATCTTTAACTTTCAAACTTACAGTTTAATACTGCTAAAACAGCCTTTGGTCTTTGTAATCAAACTTTTAATTATTTCTTATCTGTTAATCTTTTAATCCACAATACTGTCCTAATAAAAGTTGTAAAGTATCTCTTTTCAATTAAAACAAGCCTAAAAAGAAGCTTGTAGCTTCAAAACTAATAAAATTACAACAAAAAACAATTTTAACTTCTCTATTGCTCTTTAAAAAATTACTTTGTTCTTACCCCCAAATTTTCTCCCTTACACGTTTTTCGTGTAATCTCAAATCATTAACAAAATTGGTTTCATTTAATATTATATTATGTAAATTAAATTTAACCAAAAAAGAATCTTCTTTGTTACAAATCAATTTGTATTAACTTACTAAAAATAAATTTTATACTATAGTATACAATAGTCATTGTAATATGTTACTAATTATAACTTTGTATCACACCAGTCACATTAGCCATACTTGTATTACTTAAGTTACACAAGGTTACACAAGCCGCAGTAAGCCAAGCAAGCCACAGTAATACCTCTGCAAACTCAACTATAATTATTATTTTACTTTAAGTCTTATATCTTTAAATCTTATTAAATAAAACAAGCTCGATCTTCTAAGTAATCTTCTTCAAAATGCCAACTTTAATAAGCTTTGAACCTGACTCTATTGATCTGAACTACTTCTATGAAAAATTCTCAAAAAGTTTTGATATTGGGATCTATGAAGATATGTCAGAAATATTATGTCCAACACTTACAAACAAACAATCTAATAACTGTATTACTACAGAACTTAGAGACAGTATCAAAATCTGTCATTATATTTAAGCACCTGCTACTAGTGCTACAGTCATCTGTCTATGTGAAAAATACCATACAAACTTCTATTCGAACAAAAATATCATCTATGAACAACATCAAAATATCACTGTTATTAAAAAACCAAAAGACAAAAAATTATTTGCAACAAATACTGTCAACTCTACAAACATTATCCCACCATCTTCTACTTCCTCACCTTTATCATCTTTACATCAACACACTTGTCCTAAATGCAATCAACCTATTAATTGTAAAGTTATTAATAACAGACATTATCTAACTGCTAATGCTGAACTCTCTAATGACAAACCTTGTCACAAATCTTGTATTGACACTTAACCTAAACCTGAAACACAACCTATTACCAACCCAGAACAAGGACCTTCACATGCACTTCAAATTCATGAACTTGAACAATCTCTAAATGAATATCATAATAACAACCCACTCATTTCGGAACTTAAACCTTTAATGTCTACTGATGAAAATACAATAAATAATATGATTACTAATGCTACTGATATGGATATTGATAGCTCCATTCTATTTGACACCAACCAACAACACCAACAACAATTAACACAACAACAACAACAATAAGAAGTACCTAAACAACCTAAACAACAACAACAACAATAACAAAAACCACATGAACAATCACAACAGTTCTATAGCCAAGCTGCAAGACCAAAACTCAACCCATCATTCAACTGGTTAGCAAACTTTCTAATAACTAATAAAATGAAAAATAATACCAAACTATAAACAGAAATTTCACACAACCTATTCAACTTCCTCAAAGAACACCTATATAACTTCTATCCAGGAAAAATCATTAGAGAAGCAACAAAAAATCCTATGCTTTTAAAGCTAGCTTTTATCTTCTTATTTGACAAATAGCTAGCACTAAACCTAAATTTCTAACTGATTTAATCCAACAATATAATTCTAAAACTGATCAAGCTACTACAATTCTATTTAATATTCTTGAGGAAACTCTCAAAAAGCTTATTTATATATTTACTACTGTACTTTTTACCAAGCTTAACTATATAGAAATTTTTGCTTCATCTGCTACTATTCTACTTTACAAACTCAAAATCGTTTACAATTCTATATTAATTTAGCATGACTTCACTTATATTTATCAAACAATTATCAGGCTATTAACTATACAAAATTTGCAGAAAATATCAAACTTAGACCAAAAAGATTTAAAATAACATCAAAAGT